>JARHVA010000981.1:4055000-4090000 GCA_037957365.1 Torreya grandis | reverse complement strand
GGTAGATATAAAACTTAAGCTCATAAATTTGCATTTTATTCTGATCACCCTCAAAGGATTCTATTCCATTTAATAAAAATATATACATGGAGGCATATTTTCTCTTGTAGCCAAATCTTGCTTTAGGGACGAATAGTTGGTCAGTAAGACATATCTCATGACTCGCTAGTGAAATCTATCAAGCATATTCATGGACATGTCTATATGAATATAAATGTAGGAATGGCCTTTGTCTACACTCTATTGATCCCCAAATTGAAATTTGAATGTGGTAAAATGTATCCCTTAAGAGAATCATCTCATCCCTAAGTGGAAAAAAGGAACAAAATTTACATCGGTGTTGTAGGAAAAATGTGAGGGGTAGAGACAGACCATAAGTTATTATAGTTGTATGGGCAAGTCCTCTAATCACCATAGGATTATTTTTTACCACTAAATATGAGGAAAAAACAATGGCACATTTTCAATCATAGAAAAATATCTCTTTAATGACCAAACGTTTTTCAATAGGTCACATATCTCTTGAATCATTAGCCTAATCAACGAGTCATCTTTATAGACACATTTGTATGGGTGTATAAATATAGGAACAAAATTTGTCTTCCCTCTATTAGGCCCTAGATTCCAAAATTTTAGGCACTCAAATGCATCCCTTAAGATAATCATCTCATCCCTAAGGAGAAAAATGGAACAAAATTTTCTCGAGCATTACAGGAGAACCATGAGGGGTCATTAGATCTTAAATTTACACAAGCGAGTTACCTGAGTGCATCCCATAATATTTTGTACCACTTAATATTGGGAATAAATAATAACATGTTTTCTCTCACAACAAAATCTCTCTTTAGGGAACAAAATTTGATAAGTAGATCACATATCTCTTGACTTGATAGACCAATAGATGAACCATCTTCACACACACACACACACACACACACACACACACACACACACACACACACAGAGAGAGAGAGAGAGAGAGAGAGAGAGAGAGAGAGAGAGAGAGAGAGAGAGAGAGAGAGAGAGAGAGAGAGAGAGAGAGAGAGAGAGAGAGAGAGAGAGAGAGAGAGAGAGAGAGAGAGAGAGAGAGATGGAGAGAGATGCATCAAGCCTCAAATTTAAAATTTTTAGGATGATAGATGCATCCCTTAATAAAATCTTATCATCCCTAATTGCAAAAAAATAGAACAAACTTTAAGGTGGTGTTCCAGGAGAATTATAAGGGGTAGATAAAAATAGTAAGATATTTCAATTAGATAAACAAGTCTTATAAGTACCATCATAGAGGATTTTATGCCACTCAATATGAAAAAAATGGTGGCATATTTACTCTCATAGCTAAATCTCTCTTTAGGGACCAAATATTGGTCAATAGATCACTATCTCTTGACTTGCTATCCCAATTGATGAAACATATTTGTTGATGCATTTAGATGGGAGTATAAACATTGGAATATATTTCATCCATGTTTCATTGGGATCCAACTGGAGTAGCCTTTGTCTATGCTTCATTGGGATCTAGAGTTGAAAGTTGTAGGTGTTCGGATGCATCCCTTAAGAGAATATTCTTTTCTTTAAATGGAAAAATGGAAAAAACTTTCCCAAGAGTTGAAAGAGAACTATGAGGGATAGAGATGAATTTTTATCTCCTATAGTTAGATATGAAAGTCATTTAAGCACCCCAAGAAATATTATGTTCTACATAGGATATATTTTCTCTCATAGTAAGATCTCTCTTTAGGGACTAAAAGTAGGTCATTAGGTCAGATATATTTTGACTTGTTTGCATAATTGATGAACCATATTTGTGGACACACCAAAATGGGAGTATAAACACTAGAATGACCTTCATCAACTCTACATTGGGCCTCAAATTCAAAAAATTTAGGTATTCAGACACATCCCTTAATAGAATATTCTCATCCCTAAGTGGAAAAATGGACAAAAATATCAGGTATTACACAAGAATTGTGGGGGGTAAAGACAAACTGTTAGCTCCTATAGTTACATAGATGAGTCCTATAAACATCTCCCAAAGTATTTTTTTTCCACTTGGGAAGAGGAATAAATAGTGACACTATTTATCTCACATCCAAATCTCTCTTTATGAACCAAAAGTTAGTCATTAAGTCTCATAAATGTTGAATCGCGTACCCAATCGATGAATAGTCTTTGTGGATGTGTTTAGATGGGAATATAAACACTATAATGGACATTTCATGCACTCCATCAAGCCCTAAATTTGAAATTAATATGTGGTTAGATGCATCTTTTAAGATAATATTCTCATCTTTGATGGTAAAAATGGAATGAAATTTTATCACGCATTGCAGGAGAATCATGAGGGGTAGAGATGAACCATCAGCTCATAAATTTTCTTGGATGATTCCTCTAAGCATACTCTAGATTATTTTTTGCCACTTATGATGAGGAATAAATAGTGGCACGTTTTTTCTCATAGCCAAATATTTATTTAGGGAGTAAAAGTTGGTCAATAGGTTGCATATCTCTTGATTCACTAGCCCAATTGATGAACTATCTTCATGGACACATCTAAATAAGAGTATAAATATTGGAATGGATTTCATCCATATTATATCTATTTTCAACATCAAAATTTTTATGTGGTTGGATGCATCCCTTAAGAGAATCTTCTCATCCCTAAGTGGAAAAATAAAACAATTTTTTCCTTAGAATTTCAAGAGAACTGTGAGGTGTTGAGATGAACTATTAGATACTATAGTTGTATGGATGAGTTATATGAGCACCCCATATAGGATTATATTCCACTAAATATTAGGAAGAAATAATAACATGTTTTATCTCTTAGCCAAATATCTCTTTAGGGACAAAAATTTGGTTAGTAGGTCACGTATCTCTTGACTCGCTTACCCAATCGACAAATTTTATTCAAAAATGTGTCTAGATGGGCATATAAACTTAGGAATGGAATTTTTACACATTCCATTAGGCCCCAACATCAAAATTTTCACATGATAAGATGCATCCCTTAAGAGAATCTTTTCATCTCTAAGTGGAAAATTATAATGAACTTTGAGGGGCAGAGACAAACTATTAGCTCCTACAATTGGATGGATGCATCCTATGAGCATTCCTTAAAGGATTATTTTCTAATTGAGATGAATAATAAATTGTGGTACATTTATCTTGTATCCATATTTATCTTTAGGGACCCAAATTTGATCAGTATGTTGTGTATCTCTTGACTCAGTCACCTAATCGATGAACTAAATTCACAAATATGTCCAAATGGGAATATAAACACAGTAATGGCCTTTGTATATGCTCTGTCACCTCTTAGATTCAAAATTTTTAAATAGTCAGACATATCCCTTAAGACAATCATCTCATCCTTAGGTGTAAAAATAGAACAAACTTTACTTGGGTGTTTTAGAAGAACTATGATTGGTAGAGATGAACTATCATCTACTATAGTTGCATGATCAAGTCCTCTAATCACTTTGAAGATTATTATGTGTCACTAAATATAAATAATAAATGGTGAAACATTTTATCTCATATCCAAATATCTCATTAAGGTCCAAAATTTGGTCAGTACATCATGTATATCTTGATTTGCTTGCAGAATTGATGAATTATCCTAGCAGACACATTTGGATGGGTATATAAACATAGGAATAACCTTAGTTCATGTTTCATCACTTCCCAAATTCAAAATTTACACATGAATGGATCCATCCCTTAATATAATCTTCTCTTCCCTAAGTGGTAAAATGGAACAAAATTTAACATAGTGTTGTAGGAGAACTGTGAGGAATAAAGATGAATCATCAGCTCTTATAGTTACAAGGTGAGTTATACGAGCACCCATAAGAGGATTTTATGCTATTGAAGATGAGGAATAAACAAAAAAACATTTTATTTTGCATCTAAATCTTGGTTTAGGGACCTAAAGCTGGTTAGTAGGTCAAGTATCTCTTAAATTTCTCACCCTATTAATGAATTGTCTTCAAAAATGCATCTAGATGGGTGTATAAACATATGAATTAACTTCATCCATGATATGACACCTCCTATAGTTAAAATTTACATGTCATCTTATGCATACCTTAAGAGAATCTTCTCATCCCTAGGTGTTTCAGGAGAACTATGAGGGATAATGACAAATGGTTAGCATTTAAAGTTACATGAATGTGTCATTTAATAACCCCCAAAGGATTCTATGCCACTCATAATGCTGAATAAATGGTGGAACATTTTCTCTCATATCTAAATCTTAGTTTAGGGACCAAAAGTTGATCTGTATGTTATGTATCTCTTGAATCACTCACCCAATTGATGAACCATATTTATGGAAGCATATATATGGGATTATAAATTCACAAATTAAATTAACCCATGTTTTATATCATCTCATTATTTAAAGTTTCATGTGGATAGGCACATACCTTAAGATAATTTTCTCATCCCTAAGGAAAAAATGAAATAATTTTTTTCTTAGGTGTTTTAGGAGAATAGTTAGAGGTAGAGATGAACTATTAGCTCTTATATTTACAATGGGAATTCATATAATCACCCACAAAATTATTTTATACCACTTGAGATGTGATGGAAATGGCACCACATTTTCTTTCATAGTTAAATCTTGCTTTAGGGACCAAAATTTGGTCATTAGATTATGCATCTCTTAACTCTTTTTCCCAATCAATGAATCATCTATTTGGATGGGTTTATAAACATTAAAATTAACTTAGTACATTATTATTCACCTCATATATTATAAATTTTCATGTGGTTAGATGCATATCTTAAGATAACATTATCATCCTTAAGGGAAAAAATGGAACAAACTTTGCCTAGGTGTTTTAAGGTAACCATGAGAGGCAGAGATAAATTTTTGGCTCCTATAGTTTCATAGGGGAGTCATATAAGCATACCCAATAGGATTATGTTTTTCTCAATACAAGGAACAAATAATGGCACATTTTCTCCTATAACTAAATCTTGCTTTAGGGAGCAAACGCTGGTCAGTAGGTTGTGTATCTCTTAACTCACTCGCCCAATCGATGAATCATCTTCATGGATAAGTCTAGATAGGAATATAAACACATGAATGACATTAATATATGTTATATGCCTATAAGACTCTAAATTTTCACATGTCTAAACACATCCCTTAAGAGAATCTTCTCATCCCTAAGTGGAAAAAATGGAATGAATTTTGTTTGAGTGTTATAGGAGAATCGTGAGGGATAGAGACAAAATATCAGCTCCTAAAGTTAAATGAGTGAGTCATGTAAGCAACCCAAAAATAATTATATGCCACTAAAAATGAGGGAGAAATAAATAAACATTTTCTCTTGCATCTAAATCTCATTTCAGGGACCAAAAGTTGGTCAATACATTACATATATCTTGACTCACTTGCCTAATTGATGAACCATTTTTTTGAACATGTCCTAATGGGTGTATTAAAAAAATGATGACCTTTATTTTTTATCTATCAACTCATAGAGTTTAAATTTTCACTCATTCATATGCATCCCTTAAGATGATCTTATCTTCATTGAGGGAAAAATGGAACAAACTTTGCATATGCATTGTAAGAGAACTATAAGTGGTAAAGATAAATTGTTAGCTCATACATTTGCATGGGGGAGTCATCTCAACACCACTTTTAGGATTTTATGCCACTTAGGATGAGGGAGACATAGATGCATATTTTAACTTGTAATGAAATCTCACTTTAGGGACCATAAGTTAGTCATTAAGATGCATATCTCTTGACTTACTAGCCCAATTGATGAATCATATTTGTAAACACATCTAGATGGATCTATAAAATTAGAACTGATCTTCATCCATGATTTATCACCTAAAAGAGTTTAAATTTGAACATGAATATATTCATCCCTTAATATAATATTCTCATCCCTAAGGGTAAAAATAAAACAAAATTTACATAGGCAGTACAAGAGAACTATGCATTGTAAAAATGAACCGTCAACTCCTATGATTACACGAGGGAGTCCTCAAAGCACCATGCAGAGGATTATATGAAAATCATGATGAGGGAGACACAATTAAATTTTTTATCTCATAGAAAAATCTTAATTTAGGGACCAAGATTTGGTTGGTAGGATACGTATCTCTTGACTCGTTATCCCAATTGATGAACAATCTTCACGAACAAGTCCAAATGGACATATAAATACAAAAAATGACCTTCATTAATTTTATGTAACCTCCCAAAGTTGAAATTTTCACATGAAAGGATGCATCGCTTAAGATAATATTCTCATCCTTAAGGGAAAAATGAAATGAACTTTGCACAAGTATTGTAGGATAATTGTGAGTGGTAGAGGTGAACTGTTAACTCCTACAGTTTCATAGGGAAATCCTCTCAACACACCCAAGAGGATTATTTACCAATATTAATGATGGATATGGGGCATCACATTTTCTCTCATAACCAAATCTCACTTTAGAGACCAAAATTTGGTCATTAGGACGTGTATATCTTAACTAGATAGCCTAATCAATGAACCATCTTTGCCAACATGTTCAGATGGGCATATAAATGCAAGAGTAACCTTTGTCCCTAATTTATCAATTTATGGAGTTAGAATTTTCACACATTTTAACTCATATCTTAAGAAAATTTTCTTGTTTTTAAGGGGTAAAATGGAATGAACTTTGTGCAAGCATTGCAGGAGAACTGTGAGGAGTAGAGACAAATTGTAAGATCCTATAGTTATAATGGGAGTCTTATGAGCACCCCTAGGAGGATTATCTATCATTCAAGATGAAGAATAAACTTATCTACTCAACATGTATTATTTTTTATGTTTCTGTTTGTTTAAATAAGATAATATTCTCTATGCACGACACCAACCATGTGAGGGTAGAAGCTCATTTGGTACCACTAACCTATATTAATTTTGTTAGTAATGATTTCAAATAAAAATAAAATGAAAAAATATTTATAAATTAAAATAAACTAGATCAAAAAATTTAAATTTAGTAATTTAAAATGTAAGTTGCATTGAATACTAATCTTGTCAAGTCTATCCAACATACATTCAAGATCAAACTCTATTTTTAGGTGTTTCAATAATTGCTTCATGTTTGGATTCACAAAATTTACAAATTTTTTTGTTGTGATACTTTCCATAGAATTTTATCATTTGAATATTTTTAGTGATAACCAAATTTGAATAACAAAGTATCATGCTATTCATTTCAAAGTCCTCAAATAACCATTGCTTTATTTTTTTATGAAACTATGTACAAAGCTAGGTTCCTGCAACCACCACAGGTCAAGTGAGATAAATTAGGTCTTCTCCATCCATGGAATTTGTGGTTATTTTTTCCCCTCTAAATAATGAAACAAGTATTAGTTTATTCCATCATAATTTTCCTCAAGTGAAATTACTATGAAAACTTGCCCTACATTTAAAGTATAATCAAATTTTAAGGACATTTAGGAAAAATTAAAATATTTCTAATGCTTAAGGTTACATTTAAATTATAAATAAATTTACCTAGTTAAAAAATATCTAAGATGTGGTTAGAGTCAATTATTGATGCCATTTCATGACCCCCCTAGTATTTGGAATGGATTGCTAGTTTTTATAGATGTTAGGGATCTACAATATCATTCATTAACCCATTCTTTTGACTCACATTCATTCTAATAAAATTCCATATAGATCAAATAAAATGATGCCATATCCCTAGTATAGATAGTCCATGAGCTATAATTTGAGTTTCAAATTGAATGGAAATCACTTGATCTAGACATTGTACTCAATCTTTATACATTGACTTATTTCTTCATTCATTAACCAAAATAATATTTTCACATGAGAATATTTATTTGATCCATTATAAATTATCTCATTACACTAAGTTACAATAATTTTAGCATTGATCAAATTAGTTCCATACTTATTATTTCCATACTCTTTTTAGGGTCTTTTCTTACACATGCATCTGCACCATTAGTTCCCTTTTACCATGCCCAACCTCAAAGAAACTCAAAAGATGTTGAACCCCAATATTCTTATACATCATGCTCAACTAAAAAAAAATTCAAGAACTATTAAATATTCTTACACAATTATTTGTCCAATTTTAGTGTGTATTGAACATGATTTATCTTTCAATCATATTTATATAAAATATGTCAAAACAACCTTTAATAAACTCTAGAGAATGTGATCTATCATCACTCATATAAAATTTGTACTCCCTAAAAATATTTTTATTATCCTTTGTGTTATCATCAAGGGCATGACTAAATGTAATATAAATAAAAATTTCAACTTGAATTGAATTATGGTACTGAGATTGAACCTCATTCTTTGGTTGTAGTATGTAGTTATCAATAAAGTCCACAACTGAAACAATGGTCCCAACTGGAAATTTATCCTTGTAAAAATTGAATGGATTATCTAACCATTTTTATTATTATGTGTGTCTTGTATATTGGTAGATAGTATTTTTATTGAATTCAAATATGAAATTATATATAGATACTTGGGTCATAACTAATTCACATATTGATGAATCTTTTATATATTTTAATGCATACTTTACAGATTTATACTTCTTAAAATCAACTAGTTGATTTCTAAATTCATGTAATTTTTTTTTCATGTATACAAATGGTCAAATGTGATAAACCACCATAAGTATTACATATTCCATGTAAATATATTTGAAAAAAAAATGTCCCTCAAGTCTTTGATTGAAAAGACTTGATATTGACTCTCTTGACGTTTTAGGTCGAGAAGCCACCATACATTCCCGCATAATCTCATTAGTATGTAAATTACAATGTATATGAACAAAAACATAAAAATTCATAAAAAATTCAACATGGATCCTACAATAAAATGTGGTGCATGTTTTATTTATTTTAACGTAGAAAAACTTGCACATCTCAAATGACCTTTGGCTAATTATCAATTGATTATTAATTTTTTCAATGAATTTTTTATAAAATTTTATTTATGTCATGTCCAAGGAATGTTTTGCATGTGGCTCAGTTTTTTTTGAAAATTTTCTTCTTTTAAAAACATATTTTATATTAGATGAGACCCTTGTGTTTTTATACCAAAAAATCAATCAAATGTCTTCTTCTTTCAACTAATACCTTATCTTTTTATGGGAATCCACCACTAAATGACCAACAATTTATGAGTATATGGTCATCAAGTCTTGTTTTTATTTTTGTGACATTTATTATAGTTTTCCTATTAAATTTCATGGATTTACTTGTTTAACTAATTAAACAAGCTCTAGATGTTGACTTACTCACTATATATTTTTTATTACTTGCCTTGACACATTACTATTTTTTTGAGTTTTATTACCTATTTCATTAAATGCATTAAATATATTATTTACTATTGCATTATTTAATCCCTCTATATTTTTTATTCTTAAACCTAAATTATGCATCACATGGCACATTCATCATTTCAACAAATAGATGACATTGTTTTATATGACTTTTCTTCTCAAATGCATAGTCACATACACATTGAACATGGCATTGAGTTGTTCTTGTGACATTTTACCTTTTATAGGTTCTAATATGTTCTCATCTATTTCAATCAAATACCAAGGTTTTTTTCACATTATCCTTCGAGGTGTGGGTCTAGGAACTTCATTTTTTATTAAATTGAATGGTGTTAACACTTCAACCATAGAATGGATATTCAAATTTTGGTGAACATTGGATTATATAGAAGAAGTAAATTCCTTTGCATTAGGAGAGAGATGAATTATGATCATTATGTGATGTTCATTATCATCATGTTTAAAACTTTATTATGGATGGGTGTTTTATTATATTGTGTTTCTCCATGTGTTTCATCACTCAATACAAATTCATTAGCTACATGTTATGCATTTTGGATTTCATCATTCAATAAGGGTCGACTAAGTTTTATTATCTCATTTGAAAATGAATCTAAATTAAATTCCATGGAATTTGGAATGTTTTTTTTGTTTGAAATATTACCCGGTGTGGAAGAAGTATATACACCTTGTCTAGAAGCTCTTATGGATGCTCTACTATCATCTTGTATTTTTATTATTGGATTAGGTTGAAATCAAGGTCTAACATGAAGAAAAAATATCTATAATATGTAAAAATAAATTATGTATAAGAGATACATGTTGTAGAAGTGAAATCAAACATGAGTTAGGAAGAAGAAATAATAATTCATTAATTTATCATTAGATAAAATAGCTTTAGAAAAGGTACATATATAGGTGGAAGATAGAAATTATCACACATCCTCATCAATGTGGGATTATCTTCCCCAATGACTTAAAATAACACCTAAACAAGCTAAATAAACATGTATAGTGAAAAAATATTAAATAAAATAAAAACCTGAACTAACACCCCCCTAAGCATAGATTAGTTGGGTAGTGGAATTGGGTCCTAACACAAAGGTATGATGAGGTACCCAAGTAAATATAAATACACCTCTAGAGAAGGAAGATGGAGATAACCAAAATCCAAGAAAAGTATTCAAATAAAGATACTTGATCTCAGTGAAGTTTTTGGTGAATATATCAAAAAATTGTTCTATAGTCTAGATGTAGTGGAAATCAATGACTCGTGGATAAAATCTCAAATGAAATGCATGTGAATCTCAATATACTTGGTATGTTAATGTAGGACTAAATTAATATAGATCTAGATTGTGTTTTGGTTGTCAAAAAGATGATTTTTGGTCATCCAAACTAAATATCAAACTTAATGAGAATCCCTTGATTGTAAATAGCCTTAGTGGAAACATTAACAACTCCTCTATATTATATATCTATAGACGATTAAAAAAAAAAATCTACTTCTTGTTTAACCAGCTAATTGGTCTTGAACCAAGTGATAAATTGTATCTTGAAGTAGACTTACAATTTTAAATATTTTTATCCCATTCTGAATCTGTATACCCAATCAAGTCAATACCAATGCTTGATCTATAGTGAATCTTGAAACTTTGAGTACTCTGAATGTAGTGGAGAATCTACTTAGCTACTTTTTGGTGCAACTCATGTAATTTTTCATAAATCTAGAGACCATACCCTTTGCATATTATATGTCAGGTATAGTGTGCCTAAGATGGATAAGACTACCAATAAGCTATTGATATGAGGTAACATCAACCAAAGGAGAAGGGAAATCAACCTCAAGCTTCACACCAAATAGAAAGGGAGTTGTATCTAGCTTACAATCAACCATGTTAAAATATTCAAGTAAATCAAGAGTACATGTAGATTTTGTAATAGTGATCCTAGATTCAGATTGAAAAATTTAAATACTAAAGAAGTAATGCAATAATCCCATGTTAGTTATTGAGAACACATTAGACAAATAAATTTTCACTATTGTAATGGTGGATGAAGAAATCCCTGTGATCAATAAGTCATCCACATAGATAAATAAAATCAATAGTGAATCATCCTAACATAAAATTAGACATTCAAATTAGAATGGAATCTAGTGAACCCAACCAAAAGAAGAAATGAGTCCATCTTGGCAAATAAAGCTTGAGAGGCTTGCTTAAGGCCATAGATAGATTTATGAAAATTTCAGACTAAGGAAGAAATTTTTAAAAATATTTGTGGCTGATACATGTTTATTTCCTCTTTGAGGTCATCATGAGGAAATGTATTATTCACATCCATTTGATGAAGATCCTAGTGATGTGTTGCAGTAATGGAAAAAATGAATCAGATTGAGTATATTTTGATAACTGGGGCAAACATCTTGGTATAGCTAATGTCAGGTACCTAATAAAAACCCTTTTCTATTAAACATGACTTTAACTTGTCTATAGACCTATCTATAACAGATTTTATTTGATAGATACATATACATTTAATTAGTTTTCTTCCCTTAGGAAGATGGAATAAATCTAAGGTTTTGTTCCTAAGCAAGGAACCATAATCATATTCTATAACAGTATCCTACTCAGGTGTCCATGATGTCTCATGAAAAGACTATGGATCAAAATTAAATTCAATAAATGCATGTGTGCCACTATATAATTGTGAACATGTTTGCCTAGTGTCTAATGGATCTTCAACCTACTGGCCAACACTTTAAAGTGTTTATCTAGCCCATAGAGGACCAGATATTGGGGAGTCAAGAGGAGATTCCTCATCATCTGAAGATATTTTGGGAGAAGGAGGTAAGTATCCATCACTAATCTCATCATCAAAATCAAAATAAGATATTATATCATTAGGAAGTTACTTAGGTAAATCTAAATTAATATAATTATCATCAAATCCTAGTGTGTCCAAGGAAGAGGGAGAGATGTCAAGTGTGGAGTCTAAAGGAACCTATTAAAAATAAATATTCCTCTTAATGAATAGACCATGAGTGGTGGGATGGAAAAGCATGTATCCCTTAACACCCTTAGGATGTCTAAATGAAGATGGAAGGATGACTTTGAGATTCCATTGCCTTATGTTTCTTTTTCAGAATGTGGGCCATAACATGAGATCCAAACACTTATAAGTTTTTTAATATGGGTTTATGAATTCTAAAAGATTCAAAAGGAGTGACTCCATTTAATAATTTATGAGGAACTCAATTATGAAAATAACAAGCACAGTTGATGGCCTTAACCAAATACTAAGGTGTAAGAGACATAGAGTGTAGCATACAGTTGGCCATTTCCTTCAAGGACCTATTATTATGATCTGCAACACCATTTTGTGAGTACTATATTAAATTTTATGTTATAATTAAATCCCATTTGAACTGTTAAATTTCTAAAAATGATTATTGACATACCACCATTATTGGTGCATAAAATATTGATGGATTTACTTGAATGTTTCTCTATAAGTGCCTTGAAGTCCTAAAAATGATCAAATACCTTAGATTTATACTTTAAAAAGCACACCCAAGTATACCTTGAAAAGTCATTGATGAAGGCAAGCATGTACTTAGTCATGTTGAATGAAGGATCTAGAAATAGATCATAAATCTCACTGTAAACTAGCTCTAATATCTATGTAGATTTCCATGATTTGAATTTATCTTTAGGATGCTTACCATGTATATAACCTTGGAAAAATATATCATAAAAATGAACATGTGAAAACCCTAAAACCATGTCATTATGATTGATTTTATCCAGGTAGTGATAGTTGAGACAACTGAATCACTCATGCCATAATTTACTCACCCCATCTGAATCAGTGAGCAATGCAGTAGAGGGTTGATCAAGAGAAGAATGTGAGAAATTATAAAATCATGACTAGTGATATATTTTTATAAATGTAACTATGGAGTCATTGTCTACTTCCTTAATAACCATAGAAATAGGTGTGAACTCAATTCTCTTACCTGAATGGATATGAGTGATATGATAAATAGATAAGAGATTGTTAGATAATGAGGGAACACATATAACATATTGAAATATCCCATTGTTCACTTCAACAGATCCTCTCCCATTAAATTCTAAAATAGTATCATCACCTAAAAAATGGAAGGCATAGATGAACGATCCAAGGATGAGAAAAGGCCCCAAGATGAAGCTATGTGGTACGAGGCACCAAAATCAATTACCTAAGCATAAGGTTGGGATGTAACTATAAAAAGTGATTTTCCCTATAATTTTCTCTGACTATTGTCTTTGGCCTTAGAAGACTCTTGTGATGATGAAATTTGATTGGTTTAAACAACAACACTAATATTATGATTCTCCAAAATCTTAGTTAGTTGGTCAATCTGCTTCTTCATGCATTTGGTTTCATCATGTTCTTTCTTGGGTTTCCTACCTAAAGAGGAGGACTTAGTTGATGCATTGGACAGTATATTTTTTTTGAATCTTTATTTAATTAGGTCCTTCTTGTTCTATTTTTTCTCCTTACTAATAGAAGCTTTTTGTTTGTCCTGACTCACAATTAATGCAAGCAATTTATATGATTTCAATGTACCCAATTGAATAAGTTTGTCTTTCTCCTGAGTTAAGTCAGTAATAAAATCACTCAAATATGACATGGTTCATATACTCTAAGGTCATGTTTGGTGGTGTGAAAGGTATAAATGAAGAAAAAATAGTCATAATCCAACTTGGAAAGGATGGGAAAAATAAATTTATCATCATTTTTGTCTATGCCGCATAATTTCAGCTGTAACTTGAGTGATTTGAATTTTGTGAATAAGTCTTGTATAATGTCAAAATTATTTGGGTTCAAGATGATGAGTTCATTCTCCAACTCATGACCCCTCATTATGTCTTACTTCCCAAAGAGTTTTTCTAAAATGGTTTAGACATCATTGTGTAGAATCCCTTTTAAGACAAATTAGAGAAATATAAAATTTTCTATAATAACCCTTTCAAAAAAACCAATGACACTATAATTTTTTTGATTATGTAATTAAAATAGCTAAATTACATATGATATTACTAGATACAATATCCATAAATAAAAAATATTACATTGAAAGATTCAAATGCTAATATATAGCAACAAACACTTACATAGATTGCAACACCCATAAATCTCCACACAACTTCACTAAAGAACTTGTAAACAACACACTCTCTGCATATTAGAATTCTAGATTTGCTTTGAAGCATGAATATAATTCTTGTATGGAATCACCTCATATGAATAAGAAGGTCTTCATCCTCAAATCCATAATGGAAAGTAGGAGGGTTTTTGTCCTCTTAATTGTCTCTACATGATAACGTAGTAGACAAAAATGTAGTGGTAAAAAATTTAGTAGTAAATACGTAGTATGGTAAAAATGTAGTATGACAAAAGCTTCATGAGGACAAAACTTAGAGAGTACAAATGTAGCAGTATTGGTAATGTCCCAAAAATGTTGAAAAGAGCATAATTAGGGCATTTTAGTGATTATCATATTATTTATTTGTTGTCTAGTTCATTTTGGTGATAATAGTTAACATTTCATGGTGGAAAAGCAATGCACCAAATTAACAACAAAAATAATAGAGGAAAATATGATTTCATGAGTTTGGACCTTTAGTTGAAAGTTGTGTCATCTTCGTGATATTACTAATACCACTGTGTTTTTACCTTGCTATGTTTTGTCCTCATGATGTTTTGTCATACTATGTTTTTAATGCTATGTTATTTACCATTATGTTTTTGTCCATTAATTTTTCATAAGATGCCTCTTAATATCAACACTCTAAGGGTTTTCATCATGGGAGAGAAGAAGTTAAACACAAGGTTTAAGACCTAAAAATGGGGGGGGGGTGTGTTATAATTTGAAAAAGATGAATTTACAAAGGAGAGAGTTCCTAATTATATAATTTACAAGAAGAATAGAGGAGATGAGAGGGAAGCTTCATGAGGAGGAAAAATACACCACCCTCCATGTCATGCATAGTGATCTCATGTGACATATTTATTTTGATGTGAAAATGAGTCAAGAAATAAGAGCATCAAGGGAGACAAGATTAACCACCCCATGTGACTCCAATTTTGGTGCCCCACCTTCACACATGTGAGTAATAGTGTGTTGTTTGTCCCCATATGAAAATGGTCAAAAGGTGGATCTCATGATCAGTTTTTATTTGTCTCCCACCTTCCATGTGACACAAAAAATGGCACCCCACTTCCACATGTGAGCCAAATATAGAATAGTGAAATCTTGTCTTCTTCCCCATGTGCACATAAGATTCCAAGACAAGTTTCAATCATCTTTTTAATCATCCTAGACATGAAAATCATGGAGATACCTTAGGAATGCACCTCATATCTTTCCCATGTGATTTACCAAACATGTGACTCACCAAAGACAAAATAGAATGTTATTTAGTGGGATGCTATGCCCCACTCTATTATAATCAACTTTTGTCCATGAAAGATTCCCTATGGGCCATGCCATATCACTCAAAATGATACCTCACCACTATGCCACATCACCATGAATAATACCCATGAATAGTAACTTATGCATAGTGATCTCACAACCAAAATTAATTAGTTTATGAGCTCCTAAAGATCCTTGTACTCCATGCTAGAATGTTGTAACTGCTCAAAGAAAGAACCAGTGGATTCCTCTTAATCCCTTGAACATAATGCCACTAATTTAATTTCATTCTTAAAATACTATGACTCTCCAAGAAAGTTGGATCTTCCAAAGATGTTGGAAGGCTATAAAAAGGGGACATTATAGTCTTCCCTTCCCAAGATTGATTGATCCTAGGTAGAACCCAATGAAGTTCCAGGATCCCAAATAATTCTATGAGGTATGTAAATTTTCTTATTTGCCACACTATGGTGCATTACACATACAAATGGAATATCTTGAAAATGTCTAACCAAAATTATAGTAATATTCTACAAGAATGCAACAAATTCCCCTAACATGAGCTTTGTTCTTCCATATTTTTTGTTCACCACTTTGATAAATACTGACAAACTAATAAAAATATCTTTTATTTTCAATTTTGATTCAAGAACCAAATAAATCATGTCCTTATAGTAGATGACATCACTTACCACTCTATACCTATGATCCTAAATCTTGCCATCCATAAACTCGCATGCAAAATCATTTTTGGAATACTCAACAAGGAGGTGAACCTTCTAATCAAATGAAATATCAATCATAGAACACAAAGTGGGTTTCTTAGAAAGGGCATAGACTACAACATTCCTCTTCCCATTCACATATTCAATGTCAAAATCATAGGCCTAAATTTTTATTACCCACTTTGGTTATCTCTCATTTAGATCCTTTTGTTTTAAGAAATATTTCAAGCTGTTATGATTTATTATGACAACAATTTTTCCACCTACCAAATACTGCCTAAAATTTTCCAAAGCATGTATGATGGCTAGCATCTCATTATCATAGGTGGTGTATAATCTCTCATCATGGAGCTTCCTACTCTTAGAGGTAATGGGGTGAATATTCTACATAATCACAACCCCTATTCTTGCACCTAAAGAATCACACTCCAAAATAAAGTGCTGAGAGAAATTAGGTAATGCTAAAATATGATAAATGCTCATTACCTCCTTGATATTTTTGAATGTTCATTGAGCCTCATCTATCCATTCAAAATATCCTTTCTTAGATAGATCTATAAGAAGTGTACCCAACTGAGAAAACCCCTTAACAAACCTCTTGTAGTAACTATATAAGCCAAAGAATCCCCTCAAATCTGATAATTTCTTCAGTGGTGGCCAATCTAGGATGGCATGAATTTTCTCTTGATGGACCTTCACTCCATTAGCATTAATCACATGTCCCAAGTAAAGTATATCTATCATTCCAAACTCACACTTAAGTGGTTACATCCTATTTTAATAGGTATTCTATATAAGACACCTAAGTCCAACCTAGACACTAGCATCAATGTAACCATCCAAGGCTAACACAAGTGTCTAAAGTTATAGAGGCATTAAATATAGAAATTGGTGACTAATCTAGAATACTATTCCATTCTACTTCTTTCCTATTATATATCTAGATATATATTAACATAAAAATCAACTAATATCTTATTTTCATCATCATTTCAATATCTAGCATAGTTATGTTTTCCATAATTAACATATCTTAGCATAATAAATTCAATATATGTTGTATCTAAGTTTCAAAAATAATTGGACAACTATTTATCTATTTTATCACCCTTGTGTTTATTAATTGATATGTTATTAACCATAAATGCCTTAAATATAGATTTTTAGAGTTAAACATTTGGTGAACCTGAGCTTTAATCTTAAAACCCTAGCTAGTTTAGGGTTTCTTATCTTCTGACCAAAATTCTAATTTTTTATTTTTATAAAATAAAATTTAAAATTTGTAAAGAATCAGAGTTATTTTCCTAAAATCATGTTTATTATGGATATCCCTATTAATTATTTCATTTTGCAATACCTTATTGTGGCTATTACTTTTTATGCCTCATGCATTATTAAATCAATTTAATCTATAAAGAGTTATAAATTTGCTTATTGTGAATCCACTGCATTTTGGCATAACCCTTCTTGTTCCAATGTTTATAATGAACTTTACATATTAATAAAAAATTCCAAGGGGAGTGCTTGAAAAAACCATTCTCTGTAGGCCATGTTACTACCCAATTCAAGGATATTACTACTAAAGATTCACTCTTGGAATTGCTACATCATTTATCCCATTAGAATGATGTCCTTTTGAATGCATTATGTATGACCATATTACATTTACAATGTGGAATCACCATATATGTATTCTATTTTAAACTCCATAAAATAGACTGGGCACAAGATATCCTTTGAAAAGGAAGATTTACCACATCAAAATATTATAAACAATTGTTTACCACTCTACATCCAAGTATGTGTTTATAATAAGATAGTAAAATGAGTTCTTATGGAAAATGGTTCAAGGCTCAACATTTACAACATAGCTTTTCTATATTTAATTAGAATTGGACATTCAAATTTAGAACCATCTAATATGAGCATCAAAGGATTCGACAATATTTCACAAGTATTGGAAAAAATAACATTTAACATTATTGTGGATCCTCAGACCTTACCTAATTTGTGCCAAGTTATGATAAACAATTTGAACTCTAATATTCCTTTGGGCTGACCTTGGATACATGAGATGTATGTAGTTCCATCAGCTTTGCATGCACACTTAAAATTTAATCATTAAGGGTTCATTTATACCTATCCAATAGACACTGATCCTTTCAAACATTGTGCAATTATCTAATAAATGGATAATTTGGCACCACAATCCTATAATATTATTTTTGGTACTTGATATTTGATTAAATATAGGTACAAATAATAAGGATTAGGTAAAAATGAGAAAATCATAACTCAACCTATCTCATCTACAAATAATAAAAATCATAAAGGCTTGGGGTTTTCATAAAAAATTACAAGTCACAAGAAAGATTCACACAATATAACTTATTTTCAAAAGGCTAAAATATAATGCATACATACTTGTACAATGGAACTCAAATTGATAAATTCTCATCTAAATAATGAGATTGCTTCCCAAAAATGTTTGACATTGCATGAATTTTGTAATGATGAGTCATTACTAGCATACTTAGTGGTATATGAGGATCTCCCTTCCTTCTATCATAAGAATAGGTTTCCTCATGCCACCTCTTCTCATGCTTACTTTGGTGAGAGAAATGATACAAATGAATAACATGACACATCAAACACTATTCCTACTACACCATTTATCATAGAGAGGTCTACTTTACTAAACAAAGAAATAATTAAATATAACTACAAAAAAAAGAAAGACCCTTTACTAGTTCTACTTATTGTAATGATGTAAAATGATGAAGTAAAGGCTTATTGACAAGGCTTATTCAGATATGCTTGGGATTGATCAATCAATAGTAATGTGTAATACATTATTATACGTGATGTGAAGTTGATTAAACAAAAGATTCATAGTATGCATCCTAAAGTGGCATTATTTATAAAATATGAAATTAAAAAACTCTTAGATGTATGATTTATAAGAGATATTACACATTATGATTGGGTATCCAACATTTTACCCATTATAGCCCTAATGGTGATATTCATTATTGCAACAATTACTATCATTTAAACAAAGCTTGTCCAAAAGATGATTTTCCATTAACTAATATCAACATGATTGTCAATTCTACAACTAGATATAATAAATTTTCATTTATGGATGGATCTGACAGATATAAATAAATTAAAATTAACCCCATAAATCAAGAAAATTCAACATTTACTATACCATGGGACACATTTTTTTATACGGTCTTGCCTTTTGGACTAAAAAACATAAGAGCCACATACCAAAAGTCCATGACTCATATATTTCATGATTTTATTCATGAAATTGTTGAGGATTATGTCAATGATTTACTTGTGAAATTCAAAAATCAAAGACCATGATACTAATCTACAACATATATTTGAATGCTTATGAAAATTCAATATTTGATTAAATCCCAAAAATGTGTTTTCAGAGTATCTTTAGGGAATCTCCTTGGGTACATTATTTCTTAGCAAGGAATCAAGGATGATCCAAAAAAGGTAAAATCCATTGTTGAAATGCCACCAATAACTAATCTAAAGTAGTTATAATGTTTATAGGGTATAATTCAAGGTATTTAGTGCTTCATTACTTAATTGGCTAATAATTTTTTTCCTTTCATGTGTTTATCAAAAAAAGACATAATTTATATGGGATGATGTTTATCAATAAAGTTTTGATAAAATAAAATAATATTTATCAAACCCACCAATGCTCATGCCTCCTAAAATAGAGTGCGATTGGTTGTGTGGATATGGATTTTTGGGTAAGTAGTAGTTGAACTATTTGCACATGCCTTGTCTCAGTCACACCATCACCTATTACATTATTGTTCTTGTTAAACACCTTGGGTTTTTCTAATGAGATACTTGATTGAGAATATATTTTAATTAATCCTCTTTCAATCAAGGCATTTTCACTTTGCATGCCTTTTTTAATGATCTCATCAAAGGTATTATCACAATGCAGTCATAAGTGAAAGGGCATTTTTTCATTCAAATTAGTGATAAAGGTGTTGGATAGATATTTATGTGGGAGAGAATGGGGGAACCTATTATCTAGGCTTCTCCATCTCTATATAAAGGATACATATGTTTCCCCACTTTATTTTTTGGTATTGCACAATTCAACCATGATTAATTCATGCTCTAAGTTATAATATAAATATTTGAGAAACCAGTCAGACAAATCATCAAATGTTTTAATTGATCCTCTTGGTAATTAAAAGAAGCATTCTAATGCTTTTCCACCAAAAATATAGGGAAATAGGCAAAGCAAGTATATGTGGTTATATGCCACTTCTTGGTAAAGCCACAAAGAATTCCTCAATGTGTTCTCTTAGCTCCCTTTTCCCTTTATATTTATCAAATTTTAGAGCCTCAAAATGATGTGTGAAAGGGGCTTGAAAAATACTGGTATCAAATTTTAAGGACATATCTCTTCAAAGACATTTTATTTAACTTTAGTTTCCCATTTGTAATTTTTGAATAACATCCTTCATCTCTTACCATTATTGAGAGAAAAGTGGGGTTTGGGATGAATGTGATGTCTGATATTGGGATAAAAAGGTGAATTAGAATAAAAAGGTGGATTGGAGCCTGATTTAAATGGGATAAATAATCTACCACTTGGTTTGGTGGGGATTTGATGTTGAACATTGGGAATTTTCTAGCTAGACAAGATTTATTGTTAAACTGGAGAAATTTATTGGATATACAAGACTTATTATTATTTTAGATTGGACATGACTTGTTGATGTTGTTGGTTGGATTAGGTTAATTTGGGAAGGACTTGTTTTTCTTGATGGGATTGATAATAATTTAAGGTAAAAGTTAAAGTTGTAAGCATTTGGGTCACATTTCATAATTTCTCAATCACTACTTGATTGGCATCAGGAGGTGGTGGTTCAATATGAACTTATTTCCATTTTCTAGAGGACACATGTTTTTTAATGTTGGCTTGAACCTAATTTTAGACTTGGATATAATTGGCCTTGGTTTTTTTTTTGGCATTGTACCACTTCCTCATGTGGGTGAACAAGGGTTTGTAAATTAGTTGTGGGATAGCCTATAAGAAATTTGGCCCCTAGTTATAACATTCACAAAATGACATCATATTTATGTTTAGAGAGTTTTTGTTTGAATTAGGATCTTTGGAGATCAGTTTGATTAGTAATTGATTCCAATATTGGCCTTATTTAAGGAGGTTTTGCTTCATATTCTTGTTGGTATACCCCATTGTCTATTTGATCCTCAACATTTTGGATAAGTGGATTATAACTCCAATCATAATCAAAGTTAGGGTTATATGAAGTCCCACTTATAGTATATTTAGACATGATTGAATTAGTTGTTAAATTTTCAATGTGATATCAAATATGGATAAGGATTCATGTTATACTTTATTCAATTCAAATTGGGCTAACTTTTAGATTTAGGAATCAAATTCAAGTTAAATTTAATCCTTACTTGGTGCTACATTTTTTTTGAAAACTTGATGCTTTAACATTTTGATCTTGATTTGCCTTTTCAAATTTTAGATGTTTGATTAGGTTTGCCTGATTTTATGACTTTAGGATGTAGCTTGGAAATGTTTGATCTTTTGGAATACACTTGGACATTTAAACATTGGATGTTTTGATGTGATTTGACATGATTTAGGACTTTAAATTTGTCTTGAATCAATCTTGGTTTGAAGTTGGTCAAAGGTAAAGGTTTGAATTTTTTGACTTTTGGTTTATGTTTTGAATCCAGTTCAAATTTTGATCTTAATTTAGTTTTTAAAATTTGACTTTGAAATTTTTATCTTTGACTTGATTTAAGTTTGAATATTGACTTTATTTATCTTCAAAATTTGACTTTGAATGAGTTTGACTTAGCTTAACTTAGATTTTTTTTGAAATTAACTTAGTTTAATTTGATTGTTGAATTGACTTAAGTTAACCTTTGACTTTGAATTTTTTTTGAATTATGTTGTTGCTTTCATAACACACCCTAATTTTACTAGTGAAATCATGTAACCTCTTTTTGTTCTAGAGTCTAATATCTTTATTATAGGGAGTTTTAGTGGTTTATCATTTTGGGTCCCCATTTTTGAATTGAAATTCACTTGGTAAAGGTCTTAGTTTTTATTCCTTTGAGAAAACCTTTAGTTTAAGTTAGCTTTGAACTATGGAAACCATCAGTTAAATTTGAATATCTATACTTTTTTTCCCGTTTAAGAGTTCTTAGCTCAACCTTAGGTTTCTATAACCTTAATATGGAAATTATTTGATTAAATTAAAAACATTCATGTAAATTTTGTCTAAAAGGGTGTCATGTTTAATTAATTGACTAGCCATGATATTTTTAATAAGTATGTTGAAAATGAGATATTTCAATCATAAAAGTCTTTTAAAAGTGGTTCATACTTTTATCCTTGGTCAAAATCTATTGTGTTAAATCTCTCAGACCTTTAAAAAAATGCTTTGATTCATGGAGCTTGAGCCTTTATTTCTATGTGCTTGAGTCTTTTCAAAGTTAGAGGCTAGGGTTTTTTATTCAGTTCAATTGGGCTTAAATTTTTCATGTTTTCCTTGTATAAAATATTTATTTTGTGCCTTATGAATTAATAATTTTAAATTAAATTCTTGTAAGCACAAATATCTCTCTATGAGCCCCCAAATTTCTCCACTTGTACAAATTACATTTTCTCAAATTTTATAGTATAGTGTTCAAATGGATATCTTTTAGGCTCTTAGACTTCCTAATATTATGATGTGGGTTTACATCATAGGGATAGGCATTGGTCTACATAGTTTTATTAATCTAAAGATACCTAACTACCTACCCAATGTTCAATCTTCAGATCAACTGGTTGAATTTATCCTTAGCACTAAGTGTTGAAAACCAATATATCTTTGAATCCTAAAGGCATGTGATGCCACCATATGGCATCATCATGGGAGCTCAAGAATTGGTGGAGATTGGTTAATAAATGAATAACTCTGAGGCATGAAGGCCTGAGATCATGCCACATGACATCATATCAAGAGATTATGAATTGGATGGGAGCCTAACCATAGTGATAACCAAGAGGCCTCATGATTATGTCACATGGCATGATCACAATCCATCCTATTAAACATGAAATGCTGGAATGATTCCATGTGCACCATCCTATGAACCAAAGGCCAAAAATTGATGAATGAGGGCCATACATGTGGACACGATGATTTCATTAGAACCCTAGCATAAATTTTAAAAGTGTCTATCCATTAATAGACCATCAAGGTTGGGTCTTTAAACTAATGAGACATTACCACATAATAGTCATAAATATCCCAAATTTGATGTACATATCGAACCTTAAAATTATCAAAATAAAGAAAGTGTTGTTGAGAAAATATGAATAATGGGTCTTTTCTGATTTTAGCTTCTAATGCATGTTCTTTGCCTTAATTTATTGAATATTCAAAGCATATAATGCCTAGTTTTTCACTAATTAAAAGAATCTATGTGTGAAAATGTTTCAATTTTTGAATTGAAAATCTTTGTTTAGTTCTTTCATTTCCCTTCCTTTGCTCTATCTTAAGAGTTTTTAACTCAGTCATTTTATTTACAAATGCATAGGTTTGAGTGATTTAATGTTGAGCCTCCATATGTCAACCATCTAGGGATGATACCAAAGTAAAGATATTTAAAAATGTGACTAAGTGTTTGGATGCCTCAGGATACATGATCATGATACATGGCATGATAACATAGGTCAAACCATAGGGGGTGAACTCAAAAAAACACTAAGTCTTGAAGACCCTAAGTCTCAGAGATCATGCCACATGGCATGATCCTAAGAATAAAGACACCCCCAATAAGTCAAAAGTAGTAGATAACCCCAAAGACCCATCAACTATTTGATCTCCTAGATCAACATTTGGTGGGGGTTAATGGATCATGGAAATAACACAAATCCTTGAAGCTATAAGCCTCAAGATGTTACCATATGGTGACATATCAGGAGACCAAAACTCAAGAGATGAAAAAAAAACAATGATAATACTAAAGGCTACTGATTTTGAATATCCTAGATCTATAGATTGTGGAAGACAATCATCAAATACCTAACATTAGTTCCCTTAAGTCCTGAATGCCCAAGATGACACCACATGGATCCATCTTAGGAGTCTAGGGACTTGGTGGGGAGAAAAAACCATAGAGGAGACTGGTAATATCCATGATCATGTTATATGCATGATTAGGTTATATCGAATCTAAGATCATAGATAAATCATTTATCCTCGAATCCACATGATTGTGCAAGTGGCACATCACATTAATGTTTAGCTCATGGAGGCATGTGAAAGTGAAATAAATGAATATTAAGGATAATAAATAAGAAAAAGAAAATTAAGTGAGAGGTATATGAATGATGTGTGGTGAATATGCTTTTTTTGGAATCCTAAATCAAAACCTGAAGGCCAAATTAGCATGCTAAATCATTAAAATGAGCCTAGAGCATAAATTTATTGTTTGTTTTTAAGCATGAGAAATCACTATGCCATATGATTTGGTAGCTAAGTCAAGTATGGATGGTCTCTTAATGGAAAGTTAATCTAGTGAATGTAAAGTTCAATGCAAATCATAATAGTAATTGATCACGGTTATGGTGCACTCTTGGGAATTTGGTGAATGGCTGATAAGTCAAGAGTTTACCTTTTATAGAGCATGATGTCTAATTGTAAAATATGTGGGTTAATACATGGCATGCACAAAGAGATTAATTAGAGGTGATAAATGGAGCATAAAATAAAACATTCTACCTTAAAGAGGCATGGCCTCTAAATATAATTTATGGCTTGTATGGAAATCTTGAGGAGATATTAACTACATTTCTCCATCATCATTAAATTTTGGTAACTACCCCATTAGTGGGAGGATTTGAATCTTAGACTTGAATTATCTATAAATTATTAGGCAATCATTTTAATAAGTTTTAGATATTTTATAATGAGAGGTGAAAGTAGTGAGTTATACCTATTTATTTTCAACATTTTCCTACTTTCTAGATTTAGCTTTTCCCTTCGCATGAGATGAGGTTGCTTGGACTCAATTCTAAATTCAACAAAGTATATGATGAATCCAAATATTTAATTCATGGAAATATATTTTACATGAGATTTTTAAATTGATATGGTGGTCTTCACATGTATATGGTGGCTAGTTTCCCTCACTTCTCATTACTGATTTCCTTTAGACTCATGTATTGTTATTTGCCCGTGGTTGTGCTATACTGGCCTAGTAAAGACCAGTTATCTCAAGGGACTTGTATACTCTACATTAACATATTTGGTTCCATTAAAAAGTAGGATCATATTTTCTTTCTCCCTACCCTTATTTATTTTGTTATTATCTCTCTCTTTGTTAGAGTAGGTAGTTTAGTTTCAGAAGGTAATCTACTATTAATGTTTCACCTTGATTACTTGGCTATGTTTACTAATGTTGATGCATTTTTTAATCCATATAAGCAATTAAAATGTTTAAATAATAGGTGTATTCTCATGTTTAATTTATATGTGGATTTCCCTATGCATCAAACCCCACAAGACAAATGCATAGGAATTTTTTGAAATAATCCAAGACCAACACATGTCCCTTAAAATGGAATGGTCATAACGAGCCACTTAGTGAAGATCAATGCACCTAGAATAGGTAAAAGAATCCTTGGGGATCTCTTTAAAACCTTATTTAATGAGGGGTTTAGGAATGATCCATCCTTTTTTGAACCTACTATTGGTGGTGTACTGAAATAACCATCAACAACTTCAAGTATTGACTTTGAAATGTTTTGACTTTAATAGTTGAATTTAAAATAATTTGACTTCAATATTTGAATTTGAATTGACACTGGAATTTTGAATTTAAAAGGTTTGAATCAGTTTGAATTGATTTCAAAAATGTGTATTGAATCTGAATAATTGATTTGGAACTAGATATTAGTCAAAATAGACATGATTAGGTTTTATATGTGGATTATATCAAACATAGTAACATTATAATTCAAACAATGTAATGTTACTATTGGATAAAATGAGTCTTAATTTCTACAAAGTTATCATGATGCTATAATCAAACATGATAAGGTTAGACTTAGGAAACTTAGACTTTTTTTAGGTACATGAGATAACACACAATACAAGGTATAAATGATAAACAATCAAGCATAAAAGTAGAATCCCTATGCTTAGTGATAAATGGGTGTGCAACATAACCACCAACCCATAAATATACTCATGAAAATTAGTAAATAGGTTTGTCTCCCAACCCTCATTAAGTTTTTTTATGTGACGGGTAATATTCAATAATGTTGTTTTCCCTATACTAGGTGTTATTTGTAGCTGAAGGTCTTAAGCTAGGCATAAATAGGTTAACTAGGTATGTCCCCTATATACCTTACGATATGTTGGATCCAAGTCCATGGAAGAGTAAAATGATAGGCTTCATAAGAGTGTTTAGTCCCTTTGTAGCTACTCAATCTATAATATTTCAATAGAGTATGGTTATAAATTATTCCTCAAGAGTGTTGTCTGCTAGCTTGGTGGTGGATATGAACTCCTTACCTTCAAAAATGTGCTTAAAATAAATAAAAACTTGGATAATGTCAATAAATCCTCCAAATTTATACTCCCCATTATAACACAGGGTTAGTATGTATGTTGGGGGATGAACTCTCACTCATTACATTTTAAGGAATCATAGTTAGTGATCAAGGTCTAACTCGTGTAACCAAAAAGAAAATGAAGATAAGTTATATTTATAATCCTCATGGTCCATAAGGAGCAAAAGGAGAATATACATAGTGCCTCTTTATGAAGGGGAACATATAACTCAAGTTTTTTGATCATCCAACATATTGAAACTAGGCAAGGGGAGAGCATACACATGTCAAGCTACCACAAAAAAGACAAACACAAAAGAAAATAAAAAACCATTTTAAGCACCAAATTCGTGTGTTTATTATTTTTAGAGTAGAAAAATAAAATATTATGAGTATTTTATTGAATAATCACGCCTTTGACAAGTGTAAATATCCAAAAAACAAGTTAGTAACCCCAAATGTAATCATTGACAAGTGAATGAGGTCTCAAATTTTAGTTTTTAGTATATATTTGCATTTTCACCATTCTACAGGTTGATTTCACTATTATGAAGATTAATTTTACCATTATCTATGTCAATTTTATTATTATAAAGAGAAATTCCATCATTCTATAGGTCTATTTCATTATTCTACATGAAACATAAACAAAAAATAGAAATATATATTTTTTCTATTAAGGTTAGAAAATATGCTACTACACAAAGTGTTTTTGCCACTACAAACTACAATTCTACTATTGTGAATAACAATTTTGCTACTATAGAAAATAATGAAACAATAATCATAAAACAATGTTTCCACTATTAACAATCAAAATACTACTATTACACAGTGATTCCACTAATTTTAACTATGTTTCCACTAATATTGCAAAATAGACGGTCATCAAATATGGACACAATTTTACCATCGTACACCATGATTCTGCCATTGTGCAGAGTGATTTCATTGATCCCTAAAAACATAGTCACATAATAATTTTCACTATTTTGAAGTGTGTTACCATCATCTAGAACCACATTTTCATCATTTATACATAATAGATAGAAAAAAAGAAAGTGTTTTCATTGTTTATAATCATGATCAGAGTAAAGTTTAGTAGCCCATATAGAAATGAACTTGGGTTTTTTTAGTAAATTTATAAGTATGTGTTTCAAAAGTATAGATAAAGTTAACAAATGATGTTTAGGCATGTAGGTGAATTGACATGTGAAACATAACTTACCATAAAAGGTATGTTGATGTGAAACTATACCAAAAAAAAATGATAAACAAATGGTAGTAGTTTTTTTAGATGATAGACCTTTTCTATTAAATGATAGGAATGCCATCATATGACAATCAAAATGTCTAAAAATAGGTTTAATATCATTCAATAGCTATGTTATCACTTGATAGTGTTGTTATCATTCGATAATATCATTTTTTCTTGACACTATTATTATCATTCAACAACATTATTGTCACTCAACATCATTATTTTTGCTCGACAACAAGGCTATCACTTGACAACATTATTATCATTTGACAAAATTTAACTTGACAATATTATTGTCACTTGACAACATAAGTCTCCTTTGAGAACATAATTATCACACAACACCTCCTAAAACAACTGCATTATTGAATAATAGCTATGATACCAAACAACATCTCTACTGTTTGATAGGTGACAATGTTGTTGTCACTCAACAACTATACTGATGAGTGACATGAGTACCTCAATATGGTATATATGCCAATATACTTCATAAATTCAGTCCTAGAATAATTATATATTATATATAATGGTGAATAAGTTAATATTAACTTTCAACAAAGTGGTAAATTATATTTATATGTATGAAATTTATTGTAAACAATAGGTGAATCGACCTAAAAAACTTACACCCATAAAATTCAGATGAATCCACATTGTTCACCACCTAATAAAATAGCCAAATGCCAATTTATAAAACTTAAATATTCATAAATTAACAAAAAATAGCCACTAAAATTTACCCTAGTCTTGATGCTGCTGTTGTCAAGAGCATTTTTACCAATTACCAAAACTATTCTACCACTATAATGAAAACATTAGTTTTGGAAAACTCAAAAGAAAATAAGAGAAATTAGCTTAAATTTTTCACTAAAATTTTTCCTATAATTATGATGAGATGTCATCAAAGTTGATTGTGGGGTGCTAGTCCCATTGGGCATGCCATATGTAACACATTATTATGAAGGTTAGTTTTTGGGGTTAGTATGAAATTAAATCAATTGAAAACATAAAACTAACCTAAGCATGCATCCTCAGATTGAGAAATAAGAAGAAAATAAATAAATAAATAAGCAAACACAAATGGTTATACCATTCCTTATGATCTCTTTATCGAAAAGAGTATTGTGATCAGATGTAGTTTCAAAGAGGATTGTATAAAAACATGTGAGCAATTTGACAATGTAACCCATTACAATCTAGATGATTTAGATGATGAGTGATAGGGATGATTAAATATTTTTTAGGATATTTTAACAACACTTTGTTGTCAATTTAATTTTTTTTAATGAGGACAAGGCTCCTCAATTTATAGGTTTATTTGATTAATGAGGACCATTGATCCTAAATGAAAATAAATGGTGGGGGATCAATCCTACAATAAGAATACAACATTAAATGATGTGACGTGGAGTGTTTAAGGAGTGTGTAAGTGTATGCCTTATACCTTGCTTGCACACTTCTCACCTTACATTAAACTTGCCTTGTGAAGGACACTTTGACCCTTGGAAAATTATTTTTTTAATTACCGAGTGAGTGATCTAGAAAATTAGGATTTATTTAAATTTTTGTAAATATGATGGGCATTCCATATAATTTCTTATTAATGATTGATTAATTAGATAATAAAAATAAATTTTATAATAAAGAGTGATTAGGATATTATGATTACCTTTGCAATGTTCCTTTTTGATTGATCATTTGATTTAATTGAACTAAGATGGCATTATAAAAGCAATCAATTGAATTATATGATATGATGTGATGTATTGCCCCAATTAGGGATGCACCAATGTGTTTCAAGATATGCATAATAGCTGTGTGGATGAATTTGGGATAATTGAGTAGTTTTGGTTTGATTTTTTGTGTTATGGAGGAAAGTCATTCAAATATCAATTTTGACATGAAAGTGACAAAAATGAAGTGTCTACAGTATAATTTTCATATTACTAGTTGTAGATGTATGTTTATATTGAATCCATATTTGAGATAATATATTTTAAGGAAAAAATTATCTATATGAAGATGTATATATATGATTAATGTTGGCATGCTCTGAGTTTTTCATAAATATGATCTTATTTTCCAGTGATGTGATCCTTGAATTGAAATATTGATTTTAATTTTGCAAATATTCTATGAATTCTCTCATAATGATTATTTGATCCTAAATGTCTACACAAGAACATGCCTTAGGTACTTATAATTGAATATGTATACAAATACCATCAAGAGGATGTGTGGGAGGTGGAGTGGTTTTAGGAAGGACATGTTAGTTACCTTGGTTTTACATGATAGGGTGAGTTACTTGGGATTCTATAGACATAAAAGATTTTTTATGACCAATTGCATCCTTATTTTTATTGCACATTAGTGTCCCCAAATTTATTGCATGATTATAAAAGATATTGAATATTTATAGTTTATAGCATACAATTGTAAAAATCATGAATTTGATTAGGATGTATATACCAAGAATAACCAATACAACTATTAAATGATGTTCACAATAAATAACCAACCACTCCAAGAGATCTATTATGTATTCTTTAGATCTAAGAGAGGTTTTTTATTGAAATCAATGGATATAAAAAAAACCCAAAAATGATTTTTAAAATAGATAAATCATTCATCCTTGGATAAATTTACTAAAATTAGTAAATTACAATTTGTAAAAAAATCCATACAATATTTTGATTGAAAAAAAAGGTTTTTATTATTTTAATATGAATAAGAAAAAACTTTGATAATTTTAAAAATAGAGCCATTTTGATCCAAGAATCAACAAATCAAATAAAACCCTAATAGTAAATCAAAAAGTATAGGATCAAAAACAAAAACTTGGGTTCACCAATATGTTTAATCAAAATTTGGAATTAATTGGTGTATTAACTATAATTAAGATAGGAATAATATAAGAGTATAAAATGTTGTAATATATTTTGAAACTAGTAAAAAATATTAAAATCAAACAAATTAAAGATTCTAACTATGAAAAACATAAGAAGATTTAGTTAATTTATGCCTATAGTTGACTTTGCTTGGCTGAGAAACAACTGAAATGATAAATTAAGATATGATTATGGACATGTAACTAAAATAAATATTGTCATTGTTTTGGGTAATAATTGAATTGATGCATTAAAGATTGACTATTGTTACTATGCATTAAAGATTGACTATTGTTACTATCCTTTATGGGTCTATCTTGACCTATGTGTAATAACATGAAAATGAGGGCACATTCACATGTTCTTGATTGAAATATACCTGTGTATATATTTTTACCTTGTGACTATGTGTGGATGACCTACAAAGAATTATTCAAATTAAAACCCTAATAGGGTTTACAATAGCTAAAAATAAAAATAAATAAATGGTGAGTGTACTGTGTTAAGATGACCCTAATCACTCTTGTGATGATTAGTCATTGCCTACTTATCCAAGACTCTAAGGATGTAAATCAAACCCACATAGTTCTCTCACTTAGAGTGCTTTGTGCAATAGTGATTATTTTGCTACATGATGGCATCTATGTATGGCTTGAATAATTGATAAATATTTTATTGACTTAGATAAAATAGGTTCATGATATAGATAAACACTAATCCAAATGAATAGTATTGAATTTAGAAAGAATATGGAAGATTTGCTGAATGTGAAATAGTATAAGTTTGCCTCAATAATGGAATTACCAAGTTATAGAATAGGTGACGTAGATGTGATTTTATAGCAATCTAGAAGGGGAAAACCTTTTGCTACCTATCCTAAAAATACAGACCAACCTATAAATGAGGGGTAAACTTTGAAAAAGAGACATTGCTGAGGAAAAATATAGGATAGACCCATAAGGATAGTATCAAATTTTGGTCCCATCTCACATGAGTTAATTCTATCTTGGGAAGGGTGATGCTTAGAGATGTTTTTAGTTATTAAGAACATTTTATATGTTTAAAACAACTTAGAAAAAGATAGGTCCATACAAGTAATTAGGATAAAGTGAGATGGTGAAATAGGTTTAGATTAAATGCTCAATTAAACTAAGGTAAAATTGGGCCAAAAATGTCATTAATAAGTATTCATGACCAAATTTGAGTGTCTACACATACCAATATTGATAATCTTGTTTCAAAACATAAAAGTATTTTTTCAATTTGTACATTTATAGTTCATACTACTGAGATATATAAAAGTTTGGGATACGTTTCTTTATTCATATAAATATTTATACTAGAAGGATCACCTAACATCTATCTAAATGAATTCCCATACTTGTATTTTATCCAAGGATAATACTATCCCAATGGAATTCATCATGGAAAATGTAGAAAATTTTCATGGTAATCAACACCTTCAACTTGTGGAAACCTTTTGATACAAGCCTAACATTGTATATATCAATAAAACCATATGTTATATACTTAGTTTAGTATACCCACTTTCACCTTAAATTTTTTCTTCCTTTCTGAAGTGGATTCAAGTCCCAAGTGTTATTATTCTTCAGAGAATGAAGTTATTCCTCCATAGCTACTTTCCATTTAGGATGCTTATTCTCCTCATGGTAATTTTTTGGATCATGTCTCATTTTCAAATATGCCATGTGTGCAACACCAATATTATGTTTTGATATAGTCTTACATTGATTTAAAACATACCCTACCCTTAATCTCTTTTAAAATTGTACGAACCAATCATAATTTAGGTTGTGTATGTACATTTTGAATAACTTATAACACTAGTATTATAAGATATAGTTATCCCCTCTCAGACTCACCATTTAAATTTTAACGAAATTCAGAAGTAGATTCATCCAAACTATCTCATTCGTTAAAATAAAAATAAAAAGTTGTGTCTAGATAAAAAGAAACTAATGGAGGAGGATGAGGAGGAGAATATGTTGGATATTAAACTTTGGATTGTTCATCAAACAACACATCCCATTGATAAATATATTTAGTGGTGCATAGGACAAAAAGACAATATGCTATCAAATATTCACAATAGCCAACAAAAATACAAGGATGACCCTTCCTTTCCATTGATTTATGTTTATCATCTAGGAATGTGCCGATGCATTACATCCAAAAACCCCAAAATTAGAAACATTGAGTTTGACACTAGACCATTTTTGTTTAGGAGTCATGTATTGCAATAATAAGTAGATAATGTGATTTTAATGTAACTCAGACATTGGATTATCTAAACCCAAAATTAAGGAGGCAAGTATTTAGAATGTACCATACAATTGGCCATTTCTTTTCTTCTATGATTATTACATTCAACCACACCATTATATTGAGGAGTGTAAGTCATTTATGATAGATTTGTATTCCTTCTTATTCAATAAAACTTATCATCTAGTTGTTGACATAATCTCCTCTATCATCTATTTTTAGATGCTGAATTTTTCTCTTTGACATGTTTTCATCAAGGGGTTTAAATATTTTGAATTGATCAAAGATTTCAAATTTATTTTTCAAGTAATAGACCTAAGTTATGAAAATTAAATAATTAATAAATGTAATCATATATTTATGTTTATTAAACTAAACAAAATGGAATGGCAGGAGATCATTGTGAATAAAAAATAATTGTTCTCTTTCCCTCCAGATTTTCCTTTAGGAAAAGGACCCATGCATTTTTTCCAAGTGCATAACCTAGGAAAAATCCATATTTGAAGAAAACTTTGGGAAAACAAAGAACCATTTTATGCTTAATGATTTATTGAAATTAAAAATACTCTAGGTGAAAAAATTAACCATGCCAAAGTTTACTCAAGTCATTTTAATGCATAATCATGACTTGTGAAGGTTGATTGTATAAAACTTTTTAAACTTGTACAATCTAGATTGATTAGAAACCATGCCATTGGCTACAATAATGGAATTATTTTTTTTACTTCTAATAAAGACCTCAAAAAGTGTTAATTCAATGATTTTCCCTTCACCCGAATGTGTTATTTGATAGATGGATAATAATTTCACAAATAGTTCTAGAGCATGGATATTTTTTTGAACACTTGATTATCCATTTCAATAGACCCTTTGCCCTAAAAACTATAGGACTAGAGTTTCATACCAAAAATTATATAGTTTGGCTTGTATAAATAGTTTGAAATAAGGAAACATTACTTCCCATATTTTGATAGGCTCTTAAATCCAAAATCCATTTAGATACTCATGATACGTCTATTATTGCATAAAGTTTTTCTTCTATCCTAGAGGTAGGAAGCTTCATCTTATTCATTTATACTTCCAAATATGCCATAATTTTGAAACTTAATTATTTTTCATTGCCTTTACCACAAATATTTTAAGGATCCTTGTCAATGTTTGCATTCCAATTCCATTTTTATTTGTCTTGATAGGTAGAAGCTTTTTGTTGAGTCAATTGATTTCCATTAAGCTAAGGATTTTCTATCCTTTTTATTTTATATAGTTAAGGTGTGTATTTTCATTAAAATAATTAAAAAATAATATATATTCATTATAACCTCTAGGTTGGATGTCACTGATAAAAATTACTTTTTCATGTTCTCTATGAAGTTGG
>JARHVA010000981.1:3882500-4047500 GCA_037957365.1 Torreya grandis | reverse complement strand
AACTCAAAAGAGGAAGAAATGGTATCTTCATAATAAATAAATTGCATTAAGAAGCATTAACATCATTAGCCAAAAAGTACATAGGAAGGTTCCTTATATAGGTGGAAAATAGACAAGTCCCAACATCCTCATGCATGTGGGATTATTTTCTAATTAAGGACCTTTATTAAGCCTAAGCAAGATCAAGTAGACCATGTAAACAAAACCTAGTAGGATAAAAGTATACACCAACACCCCCTGCCCCCCTTAAGCATAGCTTAGGTGGGTGGAAGAATTGGGTCTTGATATAAAGGATTAATGAGGTACCCAAGTACGTAGAGATTATCCCCCATAGGAGGAAAAAGAAGGAGATGCCAAAACCCCATGAAGAGCTCACAAATGAAGATACTTTGTCTCAATGTAGGTTTTGGTCAATATATCAATAATTGTTTTTGTTGTTTAGATGTAGCAAAGATCAATGACCTACTCATGGATGAACTCTCAAATGAAATGCATATGAATCTTAATATGATTGGTCCATTGATGGAGGAATAGATTATTGTAGATATATATTGTGATTTGGTTTTCATAGAAGATTATTGTTGGTCATCAAAACTAGATTTTAAACTTAGTGACAATCCCTTGAAGCTAAATAACCTTAGTGGTAGTATTAACAACTCCTCTATATTCTGCCTCTATCGAAGATAAATTAATATCATTTTGTTTCTTTCTTGACCAACTAATAATACCTAAACCAAGGGAAAAACTATAGCCTAAAGTAGACTTATGATTTGAAATCTCACCAACCTAATCTAAATATGTATAACTAATCAAGTTGATGTTGATGCCCATTCCATAGTGAAACTTGAAATTATGAGTACCCTGAATGTAGTGGATGATCCACTTAGATGCTTTCTATTGTACCTCTTATGCTTCCTATATGAATCTAGAGACCATGCCAACTACATATGAAATATTAGGTCTAGTGTATATAAGGTATATGATAGTACTAATAAGTTGTCGATACGAGGTAGCATCAACTAGTGAAGATGGATAAGTAGCCTCAAACTTCCCACGAGATAGAAAAAGAGTTGGATTTGGCTTACAGTCAGACATGCTAAACCATGTAAGTAAATTAAGAGCATACTTGGATTGTGTAATGGTGATCCTAGATTCAAACTGATAAATTTCAATCTTGAGGAAGTAGTGCAACAATCCCAAGTCAATTATTGAGAACCTATCAAACAAACCAATTTTAACTATTGTGATGGTGGATGGAGAACTCTATGTGATAAATAGGTCATCCACGTAGAAAACCAAAATCAATAATGAATCATCCTACTATAAGATGTATACATTTAGATCATAATGACATTTATTAAACCTAATTAAAAGAAGAAATGAGTCCATCTTGGCATTCCATGCTTGAGGAGCTTATTCGAGGTGATAGATAAATTTATGAAGTCTTCAAACTAAGGAATAATCTTCCATAAATCCTTTTAGTTGCTCCATATATATTTCCTCATTGAGGTCACCATGAAGAAATGCACTCTTCACATCCATTTGATGAACATCTTAGTGATGTGTTTCAATAATGGAAAAAGTGATTTAGATTGAGTTCATTTTGGAAACTAAGGTGAACATCTCAATGTAGTTAATGTCAGGAACTTGAGAAAAACCCTTTGTTACCAAACATGATTTGAACTTGTCTACAAACTTGTATGCTATAAATTTTTTATGGTAGATCCACCTATATCGAACAATTATTTTTCTATTAAGAAGTGAGACTAAATCCTATGCTTTGTTCCTATGCAAGGAAATATAATTATATTTCATAGTAGTATCCCACTCAAGAGTGCATGATTCCTCATGGAACAATTTTGGATTGGAAGAAAATGTAATGAAAGCATGTGTGACATCGAGTTCAATAGTTTTTTTATGGATCTCCAACCCATTGGACAACACTTTGTAGTGTCTTTCTAGGCCAAAGAGGATTGGTGCTTAGAGAGACATGATGGGATTCCCTATCCCCTAAATATAATCTAGGAAGAGGGGGAACTTCATCATTAATCTCATCATTAGAACTAGAAGAAGAATCTAGATCATCAACAGATTGATCAGACAAATCTAAATCCTTAAACTTGTCTTTAAATCCAAGTAAATCTAAGGGTGAGAGGTGTTAAGTATGGAGTCTGAAGGACCCTATATTAAACAAACACTCTTATTAAATAAAAAATCATGAGTGTTAAGATGGAGAATATTGTATCCATTAACACCCTTAGGATATCTAAAGAAAATACAAGACTCACTCTAAGGTTTCAATGCCTTATATTTATTCCTAAGGATGTGAGCCATAACAGGTGAACCAAACACTTGAAATTGATCAAATTTGGATTTTATACCACTCTAATATTCAAAATGAGTGACTCCATTTAATGATTTATGAGTAACTTGGTTCTAGATATAACAAGCACAGTTGATGGCCTTGACCCAATACTGAGGTGCTAGAGACTTGGAGTGTCACATACAATTAGCCATGTCCTTTAAGGACTTATTATTATGCTCTAAAACACCATTATATTGAGGACTATATGGAACTATATGCCACAATTAAATACCCTCTTATGTACATAATTGCTCAAAATGGTGACTTACATAATCACCACCATTGTCAGTGCACAAAATCTTGATGGATTTACCTAATTATTTCTCTACAAGTGCTTTGAATTCCTAAAAATGGTCAAATACCTTTGATTTCTACCTAATAAAATATACCCAAGTATACCTTGAATAGTCATCGATGAAAGTAAGCATGTACTTTATCCTATTAAATGAAGGTTTTGGAAATGGGCCAACAATGTCACTATGAACAATCTCCAATATTTGTTTAGCTCTCTATGATTTTCCATTTTCATACTTATCTTTTGGATTATTACCAAGAATGCAACCCTAAAAAATTATGTCAAAAAGCTTAACTCATGGAAACCCTGAAACCATGTTTTGATGACTAAGTTTCTCCAGGTAGTGATAGTTGAGATGGTTGATTTTCTCATACCATAGTTTACTCGCCTCATATGAATGAGTGAGAAATATAGTAGAGGGTTGATCAAGATAAAAATGTGAGAAATTATACAACTTTTATTGGTGATCTACTTTCCTAAATTCAATAATGGAGTCACTATTAGCATCCTTAATAACCACATAATTGGGTGTGAACTCAACTCTCTTTCCCAAACTTATGTGAGTGATCTGGTAAATAGATATGATATTGGTGGCTAAAGAGGGAACAAATAGAACATCATGAAATGTCCCATTATTCACTTCAACTAATCCACTCCCACTAAATTTTATATAAGTATCATCACCCAATAGAATGAAAGGTATATAACAAGTCTTTAGGGATTCAAACATGTCTTATGATGAATTCATGTGGTTTGATGCACTAGAATCAATAACCCATGTGAAAGGCTAGGATGAAACTAAAACAAGTGTTTTACCCTTATATTTTCCCTTCTTACTATAGTTAGCCTTAAATGACCCCTTTGCTAATGAAATATGAGTGGAAGATTTAGGGACACTGATATTGTGCTTATCGAGCATTTTTTTTGGTTGGTCAATCTAATTCTTCATGTATTTGGACTCATCATGCCCATATTTCTTGAAATAGTCACATGTGGATTCAATATTTCTTGGGCTTCCTATCTAAACAAGAGGACTCTTTTGATGATTTTGGATTAGCATCATATTTTTAACCCTTTCTTTGCTCTAGGTCCTTGTTCTATTTTTCTCCTTATTGTTGGAAGCCTTCTATTTATCATGACTTACGAATAAGGAATAAGATTTGGAGGACTTCAATGTACTCATTTGAATGATGTTGTATTCCTGATGAGTCATGTTAGTAGCAAAGTCATCTAAGGATAGCATTGTCCATGTAGTTCCAAGGGCATACTTAGTGACATAGAAGATAGAAACAAGTATAGAATAGTCAAATTCTAATTTGGCAAGGATAGAAAGAATCAATTGATCATCCATTTTGTCAATGTCACATAATTTTAACTCTAACTTGAGTGATTTAAACTTTGTGAAGAAGTTTTATATCATATCAAAGTCACCTAGGATCAAACTAATGAGCTCATTCTCCAACTCATGACCCCTCATTTCATCTTGATTTGTAAAGAGTTTATCCAATAAGGTACACACTTGATTTGGATTTGTAAAATAATTGATATGAAAAAGGAAGTTAAGAGACATAGACAGGTAAAATAGACTATAGGCTTTGTCACTTTGGTTATACCAAGTCACCTTCTTTGGATCGAGGGTGAGCTTTATTTTTATACCCATCATGATTCAGTGTAAGGCTTTGCTCCTTAAGAGGATTTGTGCATTGAATTTCCACTTGTGATAGTTGAATGGTGCAAGAAGTGGACCAAAACTAAGATCCATAGTGTAGAAAGGATTTATTTATAAAACTATGTGTGCTATAGACTAGTAATGTAACATCCTTCTTATATCTCCAAAGGTTCAAATTGATAAGGCATGGGAATAGCACCAATGCAAATAAATTAAAAAAATACATACTTTAAAAAAAAGACACCTCAAAAGGACCAATGGGCTAAAGGTTATGCTTGATTGAAGTTCAATATGGAAAGGTGATCCTCCACTTTGTAAAATTTGAAAAAATGTTGAGTGTTTAAAACTTGGAATAAGGTGCTAGAGTTAAACCCCCACTAGTAGGAGTCCAAATTCAAGCCTCCTTCATGTTACCACACCATAGGATCATGGGGATAAGGGGTAGGATGAGGGTTATCCCCCTTGATGATGTCATTTTACACTATGATGTGACTCAAAGAGTGATGCCATTCCCAAAGTGTCCCCTTTTTCTAATGACTAGTATCGCAAATTATGAGCTTAAATTTGATATTCATGCACATGTCACAGGGAGGAGGTATCCACTAGTGGTTGTTTCTATATTTTAAATTAGAAACACATCTAAAATTGGTAGGGAGGTGGGATTTTAGACCTAAAAATTTGTGATTGTGTGGTCAAATAGAGATGTTCTACATTCCTACTTCACTACAAAATTGGTGGATGGGTCATCGAGTATTAGGCCTTATTGAGCCATGACATATGATGTTTACAAAAATATATGTCATTATGTTTGAGGTGACCACGACATCAAGACTTTGGCCTTATAAAGGAGTGCCACATAGATATCATGTATCCTCATGTTGAGGCAACCAATGGGCCTTGGGCCTTGTAAAGGCATGGGGTGTGAATGCATAAAGGTTCATACTGTGCATTTGCATAAACTGAGGTTGGGTCATTGTTACTTTAGGCTTATGAATGTATGATAATTTAAACACACTTTAGATGTTTCATCTCCATGTGGAGGAGGGACCAAAAATTTTGATATTTTTTCTAAGTGTTAGATTATGCAAAAAATTATTGAAAATGGCAAAAATTCCTGCAAGGAGAACTTAAATATTGGAAAATATGTACATATTTATACAAATATGTAAAATACCCAATTTATATTTTTAAAAACTAGAAAAACACATAAAACATTTTTGGATTTGAGAATCAGATGGTATAAAATCTATAGAATTTTGAAAAATGCCCTCAAACCCTCCAAAAATGGTGAAAATTGACTGTCATGAAAGCATGCCATATTTACAACCAATCCTAGGTTTTTGACACCTTTTGAATCCATATCATTATCCATTTTTGTTAGGATATCCCAACTATATAGATTTTCATGGATTTTACAGAAATCCCACCAAACCCTTAAAAATTGAAATTATGAAAACTACTTGAACAAGTTGAAAGCAAGGTCTCACAATAGGAACAATGGAATTCAACTACCATCAAAACTATGATACCATGTCAGAATGGTCCAAAATCAAATCAATGAATATAATTGAATTCATGGAGAAAACATGTATAAAGTAGTGAAACCTAGAAATAATAACTCAAAAGAGGAAGAAATAATATCTTCACAATAAATAAATTGTATTAAGAAGCATTATCGTCATTAGCCAAAAATTACATAGGAAATTTCCTTATATAGGTGAAAAATAGACAAGTCCCAACATCCTCATGCCTGTGGGATTATTTTTCTCTTAAGAATATTTATTAAACCTGTGCAATCTTGGCTAGACTATGTAGACAAAACCCAGTGAGACAAAAGTCTAGACCAACAGAAATAAAAGTGGAAGTGTAAGCAAAAACAATAAAAAAATGTAGAAGAAAATAATAAGGAAGGGTAGAATGGAGATATGTATAAGATAATGAAGATTAAAATATAGAAGAAAACATATAAACAACAAATGAAGATACATGCTTTCATTGACTCACATACTATACATAGTGTTATGGTGGATAATGAGCCAAGCGAAAAAGTATGCACTATGGCATTAATTACTACTCTTGGATACACACATAAATACTTTAAAGGTATAATGAGTATAGTAAAATGTTTGGATGGAAATCAAAAAAAATTCTCTCAGGGGCATTGTTTACCACTTATGTTAGGGACTACACCTATTGCTACTTGGTTCTTAGTTTTTTCCAATGTATAAATAAGATATGTGCAATCCCATATTTAGTACATCTATGGTTGAGGTATATCCACACAAAAAATAATTGGTATGATTTTAGGTGTTCCATATGAATAACCCATCTAACATGAGATACTTCCTCCTATTCTTCCACCATATCCTATTATACAACCTTCATAGGTTCAACCTTTGAAAAAAAATCAAATACAAGTGATTAATTTTCTTCAACAACTGAATCTCTAATATACTTTATATTATAGATATATTGAGTTCAAAATATATTACCTACTCCACCATGTCTTACATTAGTTTCATAAAATCCTTATGAGCATATGTTCCACAAAGAACACTAATGAATTCTTTTGACATAAAATGGATTCCACATGATTTTATGACTTCTACACATACACAGTGCATACATGATCATACCAACAATAAATACTATACAAGATATTTTATAGATTGTGAGCATTTATCCAATTTTGATGATTATGTAAGTGTCACTCCTTACGTAATATGTGTGAATTTTAAAACAATGGATTTAGAACCTCCATCCAAGTATCCCATTGATGGGATCATAGGATAGTTTGAACACAATTCAATAATAAATTTAAAAATGTAAAAAAACAATTTAAAACAAAGTAAATACTAAAAAAATAAAAAATCAAGACCTATGTATGACTTGTTTCATTGGTACACATATTTTAAATATTTTATTTGTCATGTAGATGGTGAATTACATATCCATTTTCTACGCACATATTTTCATGCTATACATGAGTGGGATGTAAGGCATATAGGTTATATATGATATATAGACATACAAATGCATGACTTCATGTACACCCTCAGTCAACACTTATACATTGGAGACATGCACATACTTGGGGCATATTCATCCATTTTTAGGTTATATCTTTCTATATTGGTCCATTTATCATATTAGACTATTCTATATGACTTTATCATATTCATACTTCCTAGATTTTTATTTCTTATGGATATCATGCTTCTTTATATTAGATGGTGACATTAATGAATCATGCAGATTAATATTAGTTTCAATATGAATTCTTGATATTGATGATTCTAACATTGCTTAATCATTGATGTGTGTTATATTGATTTTTTTGTAGCTATATTGACCATGTCTTGTCATGTCTTAAGGCAATTATGTTAGAGGAACCTCTAGTCTATGTCATGTCTATATCAAGTTAGAAGCATGTCAAGGCTTTAAGCTAGTGTGATTTTTTATCATGATATTATCTACATGTGTGTGTTTACATATATGATATATGGAATAAATTGATTCTTTTTGTGTGTTTGGTGTTATGATTTCTATCATGTATATCTCTATTTTGTGAATTATAATGATTTATATAATGCATCTACTATGATTTTTTCATGATATTTTTTTGTATGAATAAAAAACACACAAAAATAGACTATTTTTTTACAATGAACAATTCATAATATACACAGCTTACATTGCTTAATATCTAGCCATATTCATGGGATGATATGTGTAATGCATCAAGACAAACTCACATGTCTAGATGATATGAATAATAATGTAGAAATGGTCACTTGGTCACTACACAAACATGTTGACCCCTCTTTCCCAAGTTGACCTACAAGACCTCCACTAGCCTATAATAGATTATGTGGACTAGGCACTCATTTGGCCCAAAGTCTGGATTGAACATAAGATTAATGTGATGTTATTCTACTATGGTTGACAGATAGTTAAAAACCATAGTTTTGATAAAATTTTAGTTAAGGTTAGGAATATTTCTCATTAATTTTGCACAAATGTCTCCATGCTTTAATCTCAAATTGATGATCCTCAGAAAAAGTATTTTTAGCCTAGCTTGAGGGTTGGCTAGATCACAACCTTAACCTATCCTAAGAAGTAAACTGTATAACCCACCTCAAATTGGTACCCTACTTATCCAATCCTCAGATTTAGGGTTATATGTAGTTCCTTAAAATAATGGGATGTATACTAGTTTTCATGTTTTTAGAAATCCTAATAAAGATACACTCTCCCAACAATTTTAGGATATTTAAGATCAAATCTCATAATTTTGACAAGGATCCAACAAGATGAATCATATGATGAGCTCTATTGATATATTACATAATCCACTAGCTCTTAGAGTCCTTAGTTACTCTTTGTCTATAATTTTTTTTTTACATCTATAATTACCTTATATGATAACAAGATTAACCCACAGCATCACATCAAGGCTTTCTATGTTGCATGTCTAGATTATACAAATAATGATAAATTGATAACAATGTTACTTCCATGAAGTCTTAAAGATTATGAATTTGACTAGTTTCACATAATACCAATTGGTTCCATATATGATTTCAATCCTTGTAAATTCAATTTAACATAGCCCATAACCTAGTCTAGAATAGTGTGAAAAGAGCTCTACACCTCCCTCAAACCCTACACTTGCATCTGTACTCAATCCATAGAGGAATGATGTAGGGTTACACAACACTACATCATACTAACAAATTAGGAATCACACTACCTAATAGTTTTGAATAAGTTTTATATGTTTACATGACTGAGTATCATTGTATATAAGAGTTAAACATGCATGCCATACGTACAAAACATATCACTAGTAAATTCACATCTACATAGGTACAAACTAGATATATAGAACAATTGACTTTTTCACTTATACATTTAAACATGAAACAATATTATTATTTTAAAGAGGATGAGATCATTTCATAGGTTTTATAAAAGTTCAAGATAACATGGGGTTAAAAAAAATTCTAACATTTACACACACACACACACACACACACACACACACACACACACACACACACACACACACACACACACACACACACACACACACACACACACACACACACACACACACACACACACACACACACACACACACACACACACACACACACACACACACACACAGAGGTGTTATTACTGAGGGTCAAAACGAGGTATATAAACATTTTTTTGTAACTTTAATCCATAATAGTTTAAAATAGTGAGCAAGGAGAGTGAAAGTACATAATAACACAAAAAATTAGATCAATGGAATATACATGATGTAAATAGTTACCCTACCAGTCCAAATCTATAGTATTCATGTCTCCTTTATAATAAAAAATGACTGAAGGATCTCAACTATATCCAAATGAATGTTGTCAAACAAATATCTTGATGAAAGTTTTCTCAGTGCCTCAAAAGTGATGAATGAATAGTACACATGTTTTCAATGTGTTCTTTAATATTTAATCAATCATGAATCATAATTTTTTAATAAAATAAAACATGACATCCCCATAAATAATATCTCAGTATATAAAAATTCTTAGGAAAAAATTATAACCATAACTGACCAATGTGAAAGTACATAACATGATTTATGTTTGATGTGAAAGGTAACTAAACCAATCATACTAATTTACCTATATTTTAAATTGTTTAACCCAAGTTTTGATACCAATTTATCATTCCAAATTTTTTAAACAACTAAAAAAATAAACAAAAATAAACTAATGTTTTTGTTAATTTTTTTTTACAATGAACAATGCACAATCTGCATAACTTACATTACTGAATGTCTAGCCATCATCATGGCATGATACATATAAAGTGTTGAGAAAAACTCACATGTATGTATGACATGAATAATAATGAATAAATGGTCACTTGGTTTCTACACACCCATGTCAACCCCACTTGCCCAAGTCAACCTATAATCCCTCCACTAGCCTACAACAAATTATGTAAGCTAGGTAGTCCCTTGGCCCTTTTGGGGATCAACCAACAAACTTGATTACTATGTGAAAGCAACTAAATGCGGAATTAAACCAGAAAGATAAGTAACTAGAATCAAAAAATAACAAACAATAAGAGATACAAGAAACCACCCTGAAAACTTGTATTAAACTCTTTACAGAAGGAATACAATTGAAGAAACTTCTTTTCTTCCACACCTCTCTCAGATGTACAAATCTCTTTCTAGATCTCTTTCCCTCAAGAGTTCTCTCTCTCAATTACAATCAATTCCAACAACCTAGATTGATACACATATACAATTCTTGTACTATTCTAATCTTACAATAATCTATGAAGATCTATCCTATTATATAATAATTAGGAAAAATGATCATGCATTTACAGCCATTAGATGCACCTCCTAATCAAGGGCTCAAAATAGTCTTACTAAAGATAGAGATGCGGACTTAAGACTAACACTTAATCCTACCATGCAAACATTCTGTTCTGTCCACAGAAATAACATTCTGGACGCACAGGTGACCGACATCGGTCCCTGCCTATCTGCCTGTGACCAACGTCGGCCGATCCATGACCGATGCTGACATCTCATAGTTGACTCCTGACTGATGTCGGTCACTCTTGACCGATGCCGGTGACTGTGTAATTCCTATAACTTGCAATATACTCATTTGGTGAAACTTTTAGCTCCACACCTTAACAATCTCCCACTTGGAGATAAACAGCTGCACCAATACCTGTACAGCAACATCTTCTAGCTCCTCCATCTTTAAACTCAATCATGAAGACCTACAAAATTTGAATGAAGATTCAACTTCTCCTTTGTTACCGGCTTGGTTAACATATCAGCAGGGTTCTTATCTGTATGGATCTTTTCCAGCTTCAACTCACCATCCTCCAATACCTGTCTAATGAAGTGGTACCTAAGCTATATATGCTTTTTTCTTGAATGAAAGGCTGAATTCTTAGCCAAATGAATTACACTCTGACTATCACTGTATAATCTGCAACTCTCTTGCTCCTTTCCTAGCTCTTCCATGAACCGTGTCATCCATATCATTTCTTTGCTAGCCTCTATGACTGCAATATATTCTGCTTCTGTAGTTGACAAGGCAACAACCTTCTGCAACTTTGATATCCAGCTAACAGCCGTTCCACCAACAGTGAAAACATATCCTGTGGTGCTTCTCCTGCCATCTAAATCCCCTGCCATATCTGAATCTACATAACCATGTAGAGAAGTATCTAAACCTCCATAGCACAAATGCCTACTACTGGTCCCTCTCAGATATCTAAGGATCCACTAAACTGCTTTCCAGTGCTCCTTCCCTGGATTGGCCATATACTTACTTACAACTCCCATTGCTTGGGCAATATCTAGTCTAGTACAAACCATTGCATACATTAAGCTCCCTACTGCAGAAGCATATGGAACTCTACTCATGTACTCTACCTCATCATGTGAATTAGGACATTGTTCTTTACTCAACTTGAAATGTCCAGCCATAGGTGTACTTACCAGTTTTGCATCCTGCATATTGAACCGTTTCAACACCTTGTTCACATAATCCTCTTGAGACAAAATCAACCTGTGATTTTTCCTGTCTCTCTTAATACTCATGCCAAGGATTTTCTATGTTGTTCCCAAATCCTTCATGGCAAATGTGTGAGCTAATTTCACCTTAAGCTCAGAGATACCCTGCATGTGTGATCCTGTAACCAGCATATCATCTACATACAACAATAGAATAATATATCTACCATTATCCAATCTCTTAAAATACACACAATGGTCAGATTGACACCTACTGTAGCCATGCTCAGTCATAAACCTATCAAATCTCAAATACCATTGTCTAGGAGCTTGCTTGAGGCCATACAAGCTTTTCTTCAATCTACACACTAACTTCTCCTTACCTTTGACCTCAAATCGTTCTGGCTGATCCATATATATTTCTTCATCCAAATCTCCATGAAGAAACATTGTCTTAACATCAAGCTGCTCAAGATGCAAATCCTCAATAGCAACTAAAGACAATACAGTCCATATAGAAGTCATTTTAACTACAGGAGAAAAAATCTCACCAAAATCAATACCTGGTTTCTATGCAAATCCTTTCACTACAAACCTAGCCTTATATCACATCTGTCCATTCTCACCTTCCTTCAATCTGTAGATCCATTTGTTCTTCAGTGTCTTCTTTCCTGCTGGCAACTCAACCAAATCCCATGTTTGGTTTTCTTTCAAGGAATCAATTTCCTCATTCATGCATAGCTCCTACTGATTCTTGGATTTCACCTGTATTGCTTCATCAAAAATCTCTAGTTCTCCACCATCAGTAATCAATAAATAGAATAATTAAGGGGAATATCAAATTGGAGGTTTACTTACCCTTTTTGACCTCCTGATGGGCGTCTGAGACTCATTCATAACACACTGTCCACCCAAATTCTCTGACAGTGACCAACCTTGATCACTTCCAGGCCTGTTACTAGTCGACATCGGTTCCACTTGACCAACATCAGTTCCTGCCTGACTGACATCGATCACTATATGACCAACATCAGTTCTTGTATTGTCGACGTCGATTCCTTCCTGACCAATGTCGGTCTCTGTGTTTTCCTGTCTGTGATTAATTTTGCCCGCGAGCTCATTTTGGACCGTCACCTCGTCCAATTCTCCATTGCTCTGCCTAGATTGATTTAGCTTCTTGAGCTGATCACTATACATCACTTTTTCATTGAAAACAACATCACGGCTCCTAATTATTTTATTAGTTCCTAGATTCCAAAACCTGAATCTAAAATCATCAGAGCCATAACCAATAAATGTGCACCTCATAGACTTAGCATCTAGCTTCTTTCTATTTTCCTTATCAACATGCACAAAAGCTTGACAACCAAAAACTTTGAGAAATGAGAGATCTACCTTTTTACCTGTCCATGCCTCTTCTGGAATTCCACCATCCAGAGCTGTAGAGGGTCCTCTATTAATCAAGTACACTGCAGTATCCACAGCTTCTGCCTAAAACTCTAAGGGCAAACCAACATGCAATCTCATACACTGTGCATGCTCCATTATTGTTCTGTTCATCCTTTCAGCAACTCCATTTTGCTAAGGTGTCCTTGGAACCATCCTTTGCCTGCGTATTCCATGCATATAACAATACCAGTTGAACTTATTGCTGTAGAACTCACCACCATTGTCAGATCTCAGGCACTTCAATCTCCTACCTGTTTCATTCTCAACCATAGCTTTCCAAATCTTAAACATGTCAAAAACATCAGATTTCTTCTTTATACAATAGACTCATACCTTTCTTGTAGCATCATCTATGAAAGAAACATAGTACCGTGATCCTCCAATAGAAGCAACTTGAGCTGGCCCCCACACGTCTGTGTGAACAAGATCCAATTTGTGCTTTTTCTTTGTTGACCCAGTCTTGAGAAAACTCACTCTCTTCTATTTTCTAAACACACAATGCTCACAAAAATCTAGATCTATGCTTTTCAAATCTGAAAGCTTACCTTTTGACTTAAGAATAGACATTCCCTTCTCACTCATGTGGTCGAGCCTAGAGTGCCACAACTTTTCATCCACATCTGAAGTAGATAATACAGAAGGAGAATTATCAGTAATACAATTACATAAATAGAAAGTACCTACTCTCTTACCTCTGGCCAATACAAGTGCACCCTTGGTCACCTTCCAAGATTCAGCTGTGAGAGTTACTATACAACCCTCATCCCCTAACTTTCCTGTAGAAATCAAATTCCTCTTCAAGCTGGGAACACGCATGACATCTCTCAACACCCATGTGTTGCCATTCTACATTTTCAGCTGCACTTTTCCTTTGACAACAATTTTACAAGGCTCATCATCCCCTAAATAAACTATTCCAAAATCTCCATGGACATAGTCACTAAAATATTCTCTATTAGGGGTTGCATGGAAAGATGCACCAGAATCTAAAACCCAAGATTCTATATTATTATGCAAAGATAATATAAGAGCATCTTGTGCAATACCTGCAACTTTTGCTTCTTCTTTACCTTCATGCTGATTGTCTTCTTTAGGCTTTGACCAGCAATCTTTGCTTATGTGCCCTATCTTTCCATAATTCTAGCATTGTGGCTTCCTGCCATTTCTAGATTTGGATCTACCTCTCATCTTTGACTTAGACCTTGATCTCCCTTTCTTGCCCTTCTCTTTTTGCCTTCCCCTGCTCTCAAAACTTAAAGCATTCCCTGATGTTTCCTCTGTGCTTTTCCTGCAAATTTCTTCATTCAAGATTACACTAACAACATCCTCTACTTTTAAAATATTTGAAGCAGATGCAGTATTACTAATTGCCATTACCAAGCTATGCCAGCTTTCAGGCAAAGAACATAATATTAAAAGAGCCTTAATTTCATCATCAAACACTATTTTGACTGAATTTAAATGATTTACAATTCCATGGAAATAATTTAGATGATTAGATACAGATCCACCTTCTTGCATTTGCAAATTAAATAACTGCTTCATAAGATATACCTTATTTGAAGTTGAGGTTTTTTCATATAAATTTTCTAAAGTAGTCATTAACTCTATCGTAGACTTTACCTGTGATAAATTAGATATCACAGTAGATGCCAGACTCAATCTTATAGATCCAAGAGCCTTTCTATCAAGAACTTCCCATTCTTCATCTTCCATGTCTGTGGGCTTCCTTGAAACTCCACCTAATGGTAAGTATAGATATTTTTGATATAGATAATCCTCTATTTGCATTCTCCATAATTGGTAATTCTTTCCATTGAACTTCTCCATTCTCAGTTTACTTTCTTGTGCCATTGCTTTCTCCCACTCAAATAGAAATCCCTATGAGTAACCTGTAATCAACACACACTACCCAGATCTGAAACACCTGTTAGTCAACCTGAGCTCTAATACCACTTGTTGGGGATCAACCAACAAACTTGATTACTATGTGAAAGCAACTAAATGCGGAATTAAACCAGAAAGATAAGTAACTAGAATCAGAAAACAAAAAACAATAAGAGATACAAGAAACCACCCTGAAAACTTGTATTAAACTCTTTAAAGAAGGAATACAATTGAAGAAACTTATTTTCTTCCACACCTCTCTTAGATGTATAGATCTCTTTCCCTCAAGAGTTCTCTCTCTCAATTACAATCAATTCCAACAACCTGGATTGATACACATATACAATTCTTGTACTGTTCTATTGGTACAATAAGCTATGAAGATCTATCCTATTATATAATAATTAGGAAACATGAGCATGCATTCACAGCCATTAGATGTACCTCCTAATCAATATCTCAAAATAGTCTTACTAAAGATAGAGATGCGAACTTAAGACTAACACTTAATCCTACCATGCAAACATTCTGTTCTGTCCACGAAAATAGCATTCTAGATACACAGGTGACTGACATTGGTCCCTGCCTGTCTGCCTGTGACCTACGTCAGCCGATCCATGACCAACGCCGGCATCTCATAGTCGACTCCTGACCGATGTCGGTCGCTCTTGACCAACGCCGATGACTGTGGAATTCCTGCAACTTGCAATATACTCATTTGGTGAAGCTTTTAGCTCCACATCTTAACAGGCCCAAAGTCTAGATTGAACATAAGATTAAAGTGATGTGATTTTATTATGGTAAACATACAATTAAAAACCATTATTTTTATAAAATATTAGTTAAGGTCTAGATTCTTTATTATTGATTTTTCACAAAAGTTTCATTTTTTAAATCTCAAACTATAGTCCTTGAAAAAAGAGTTTTAGCCTATCTTTAGGGTTGGTGAGACCATAATCCTAACCTATCCCAATTTATAGACCATATGCCTCACCTCAACTTAGAATTATATATATACACTCTTGGAATAAGGGTTATAAATAATTTTCTAGAACAATGGAATTCATACTAGTTCACATATTACTAAAAAATCTAATCAATATGCATTCTCCTAACAATTTTAATATTTTCAAGCTCAAATATCACAATTGTGACAAGGATCCAACAAGAAAAATCATATGATGATATCTATTGCCATATTACATAATCCATTAGATAAAGGTTTTATTTTGCCTATTATGATAGCAAGAGTAACCCACAACAACACATTTAGGCTTTCTATGTGGCATGTTTAGATTATGTAGATAAAAATAATTTTCTAACAAAGTTAATTCTATAAAGCATTAAGGACTATGCCTTAAATCAGTTTCATACCTTAATAATTAGTTCCATACATGATTTTAATCCTTGAAAATTAAATTGACTTTAAGGATTCATGGCACCCAAGTAATTTTCTCTATAATTTTACAAGTTGCATAGTGAAATACTAGACAATATCCATCTCCCATTTAGTTTACCAAGATCCTTAAACCTATAAATGGTTCATTGTTCTAAGGTTTTACCTTCTTGCCATCTATCACCTTTTAGGGATAATTCCTCTTTGCACTTATATTGAATCCAATGGTTTGTAATTGTATGTCCACACCACTTTTAGATATCTCCCAAATTAGTCTCATAAATAAAATAAATTATATTTAACTTTTAATTAAATAACAATCAAATTATAATAAGCTTTAAAAACCTTAAGTATTCTCATATAATATCAATAAACTAAATATGTAGTGACATAGGTATAGATCTAATGTTATTCAAAGGGAGTTGACAAACTAATGCAGAATATGGTGAAGATATAGTTCCCTATGAAATATTAGGATATATTTATGACATAAAAGAGAGCAATTATGCCTTCTCTTGTCAATGTTAGTAATTTAATAGAAAATAAATCATTTTATTAGATATAATTTTTAATAAATCAAGATCATATTATAGAGGTGATACAAGCATCATTTAATTACATCATCTCTATGAAGTGAGATTTCTCAAGTAGGCCATCACATTCATTATATTCAAAATTTTATAATATGGCTTCATTGAACCCTATGAAGATTTTACAAACATCAATCTATACTAAATAAAATTTGTGGTGTTATCTTCAATATATGGAGGATGTGATAATTGAATTTAATGAAGCACATGTACATATTGAATTCAACTCAATTAAAATTGTAAGGTGAAACATACACCAAAGTAGAGGTAGAACCTAAATTTCCATAATGTGGATAAGCAATGTCAATAAGGTCTCTAGGGAACAAATTTGCAAAAAGAAATTCTCAATAGTCAAATATAATTATAAAGGAATGCATTACTATGGAAAAATATCATCTATACTGCACCTCAACCGGTCCTTTTAACACATAAGTATGATGAGGATAGATGATTCAAGGATATTTTCAATTCAAAAAAATTCTAACTAGATCATAAAATATTAAATCATAGTTAACAATCATAATGCAATCAAAATAATTTTCATTACAATCTAATGGAAAAAAATATAACTTATTCAACATTATAAAAACATTAAGATCTAAAAATCAGCTCCTCAATATGGATTTACATGGTGTACCAATTTTAAAATTATAGTTTGTTTCATTCTCCAATCTCCTGGTGTGGTTCTCTCTTTCTCACCTTGTTCTTAAGACATGCTTCTTCCTTATGTTTGGAAACCCATCTATTGTTTTCAACCCTTGAAGCATACAATACTTGCTAATGGCATTCTCCTATAAATGAGCAAAGCATTTCCTTCAAGAATTTCTTTTTGGTCTTTCCCAAAACACCCATCCCTTTGATCAAACAAAGTCATTCTATTTGAAGATAACTTCATCCTTAGAATTAATTCCTCAATGGACTTTTTATTCCAATATGAGTGTAATTGGGTGAAATAAATTTATATTTAGTATAATTTTAATTGGCTACAAACTCATTTTGTCTTCAAATTTAACCATTCTCTTTTAATTACTAGCCAACCTCCTCCTTTCCCTTCATGGGATGGCTAAAGTACCAAAATATCTCAACAAATCCATTCAATACTTCACAAAGCCTCTTTCCTAAAAACTATATTGTTTTAAGTGTTATTTTATAATTTTTCAACATTTATAAATGATGAAAAAACTCAAAATAGAATTAGCATGTGTTTCCATAATATTTAGGGGTTTGTAAGTAACAAGTGAAGAAATTATTTTTTGTTTCCTAGTGCCCATGTAATGTTTGTATATGTTGATAGGCATTGATATGTCATAAAATATGAACTTACTATTTTTTAGGATGAAGGCTTCAAAAAGGTGTATGCAAAGAAACCAAGGTAAATTTTATATTTAATGTTTATTCATTTTTTTCTAATAATGGAAACATTGACTATATAATTATCATCCAATATTAATAAAATAAGTAGGGTTAATCAATATCTAAATTTGGTGGTCGTATAGAAATACAATTAGTTCAACCATATTAGAAGCAAGGTAAAATTTTAGGCAAATGATCAAAATTATAAAATATAATAATATTTTTTATTTATATTCTCTAATGTTTCTTCCTCTTGATATGAATTATATTAACATTTGAAAGGCAAAGTTGAATGGATAACTGTCATTAAAAAAATCATGAAATGCAAAATTGGCTACCAAAAAACAACAGATTAGGGATAAGTGAAATTAGTCTAGTTATATTTTTGTCCCAAGTTCAAGGTCCAATGCATTCAAAAATTCACTATTGTTTATATTTCTTAACCCAAATAGGTCAGACTCAAAGACACTACTTACAATATCTAACAGAGGCATTAAGGAACCCAAATACTATCAAGATAATAAAATTACCAATAGACAAAACTTATAAAACAATAATATATATTGATTCATATTGAATTATTTAAATAATTAAAAACCATGCATAAATAAGACTCAACTTAGAATTAGAATTGACATGTAAAATTTGAAACTCTAGAAATAAATAACACTCGACCTGCTATTTTTAGTAAGTTTTACATGCAAGTGTGTACAAAAAAATAAATTAAACACTAAAATTAACCTATCATATGAATATAAACTTAAGTTCAAGTATAGTTACCAAAATGGACAATTTATAAATTTAGAAAAATAACAAATATAATATTAAACTATAATTTTGGACCCTCAGATGGTCATGTATGGCCTCTAAAAAATATCAAAAATGTCCCATAACTAGAAGGGTGGGTTATAGATTCATTTAAATTTTTGAGATAGTCATTTTGGTGTGAATATTGTTAGGATTGTGGAGCTAAAAGCTTCACTGATGCAAACAGGGGAGGAGGTTGCTGAAGGTTGCTGAGTTGCAGAAGAAGTTGGGGTCGGTCTGATCAGCCGACGTCGGCGGGAGAGCATAGAGAAGCAACCGACGTCGGTCATATATCGGCCGACGTCGGTCACCTCCAGGTAGACAGGGACCGACGTCGGTCGCCTGTGTGGTTCGACTGCGAGCTAATTACGGGCAGTTAGCTAACGAACCAAGTGTTTGCATGATGAGTGCTAATTTTAGACTCATAGCTGCAGATCTAATTATGGTAATTAGATGTCTAATCATTGTTTGGATGAGATCTATATAATAGACTCATGATTGTATTGGAAAAGTGTGCTAGGGAGTAAGAGAGCATAATTATAAGCTCCTTCTGTGTGTGAGGTAGAGCAATGGTGTGTTCCTCCTAGTGCCTCAGTACCAGGTGTGTTGGTGCTGGATTGGAGAGCCAGCTGGGTTCTTCAAGAGTGTAGGATCTTGGTCACAGTTGTATGGCCTATATAGGAGATCTACATGGTAAGTAAGATCATTGATCTGTAGGTGTATGTGTGTGCAAGGTCGAGGTTCACAGGTGAGCAGAACCGTTGTTTGATTTGCAGGTGTGCAAGGTCATATAGACAGCAACACAACAGGGAGCAGTATCAGGCAGGATCTACTTGGAGTACAGGTGTGTACTCGGATAGAGCAAGAGGAAGGCAAGGGAGTTCCTTCCATAAGTATGGTCTGTTGAATTGTAGGTTGTTGCAGGTTCATGGGAGATCTACTTGAAGTACCTTGAGTACTTGTGGAGCACGTGGAGTGCTTGTGGAGTGCGTGGAGCACTTGTGGTGTGCGTGGAGCACGGGAGGTGAACACCAACTCTGTATTTGAGTTGGGTGTTGGGACCTGTGAGAGGGAGAGCTTTGGGGAGGAGAATTACTATTCACTTGAGGCGTGGGAAACCTCTGTAAGGTGGTGGAGAAGAAGTGGCATCTTCTTTATTGTATTCTTTTCTGTATAAAGTGTTAATACAATTTGTGTATTGTCTCTCATATCTTGTGTTATTCTGAATTCTAGTTACTTGGTGAATCTGGTTAATTTCTGCATATTAAGTTGCTTGGTTTGGTAATCAAATTGTGTGATTCCGGTTTACTTCTCCCAACAAATATGGGATCAAATAGAACTACGTATCAAAATTTATGGCTACCAGAAGTTTGACCTCTTTTTTTCCATCAAACATCACACACAAAACATGAATATAGAGGAGTCAACAATGCATCAACCAAATTGGATAAGCCAAGATTGACAAGGTAAAAATAACTTCACACAAGAGCTATTATAAATTCTTATCACTACATGATTAATTGATATCTATACTAAAAATTGATGCTTGTATTTCCCATTGCTTTGGATTACATGTTTCTTACATGCTTGAATGACAAAAATTATTTAATGAGGACATATATTACAATGTTTATATATAATTTAGATTATTATATTTTATATATATCACATGATGCAAATAAATTTTATTTTTAGATGAGTGATTAATAGATTTCATCCCTCATTTCAAAATGGGTCCATATAGTGGGATTATTTAATAGATTCAGGCCATGGCTGACATACATTTCACATTCTGAGATATTGTATATGATTCATATGTGTTAGATTGAGAAAATTGAAACATATTTAGGCTTTATACATGATTATGAGTAACAATGGAGACATTCTACAACATTTTTATAGATAAATGTTAGTATTCTATATTACTTTTAGGTATAGGTGGATCATATTAGGGCAAGGACTTTTTCAATGCAAACATTTTTTATTTTATATATTGAGGATAGGTGGGAATAATTATACTACATTATCACTTTAGGTCTATATCTATTTGTAGTAGTTTGACCTTCTACATACAAACCTATTTGGTGTTCCACTTTTATATAAAAACTTATTTTGAGGTTTCACTTCTACATATAAACCTATTTTGAGAATCTAATTTGACATATGAACCTAATTTTGGGGTTCCAAAAATGATGTATCATGACATTCATAGTAGCGTCATTGAGGCACTTCATCACTTAACTTTGAGGACTCATTCTATAGTGGAAATTGGGAAACTCACTATTTTAGCGGTTGCATTTCCTTGGGGCATGATTAACCCATGACATTCTTTAAATAATTTCAACAACTAAAAGCTTGGTTCACATACCGTTAGGTGTAATCATTCCTTTTATTTTCAGATTCAAGTGATTAAATGATATATTATTTCATATTTATCATCATGATAATACATTAATCTTAGCATTTTTTCCTAAAGGCTTGACACGGAGCAAATGGGACATTCCATTCATACCCATGGACACCAAGCACAATTGTCACATGTACTAAATTTATTATTTTATCTTTTAAATTTAGAATTTTCAACACTATTTTAAAAATGGGGAGTTTATAGACACTTGAATTTGGTATTAGACACTTTTGAAACTTCAATTTTGACATAATTTAATATGTTTATCCATTACATAGATAGTTGACCTTGTGCACTTTCCCTATACCCATCTATTGTCTTATCCATCTCTATTTTCTAGATACACATATTTAGGGTCAACCTAATCTATATAGTAACATCAAATCCTATAAATACCTTATCCATATCTCAGATCATAGATTTCAACTTCTAAGAAAATACTAGTAATTTCTAGATAGTGATGGTTACCATAGGGTTTTAAATTTACCGATATTGTCTAGGTACACTCAATGACTATTTTTAACAAGGGGAATTATCCATTAGGTTGGATTAAAAAATACCATGGATCAATTATATTAGGAATTAAATAAGATTCATCTATAAATATAAATCAATTATAAGGTTATACTCACTTGGTATGACTTGTTTGTCACGTTGAGAGTCGCTTGAAAACTTGAAGATTCAATTGATACTCTCTTAAGACATTATAAAAAAGCATGCACATATTAAAAACCCTAAATCCAAGCCTAAATTCATAAAATTAAAATTGCATGGTATAATGTGTCAAAAGGCAAAACATTGAATTATACTCTAGATTAATCACAATATTGCATACATACACATAAGTGGGATAATTATGTGTAGTTTGATTCCTCTTCGGTGTATTAAAATGTATTCAAAGTGTATCCATTTTATGGGGAGTGGTTTGGGTTATCCACCCAAAATACTAACTCATTTTCAAAGGTAGTATTTTGGTTGAAAGAACATATATAGTTTAGATATAAGGAGATGGAAAAAAACATCAACACACAATACCATAAGCATGCGTAAACACATGAAGCATTTGTACACATAGCCAAAATTATATAAAGAGTTATATACTTTCATAGTGCATAGGAAACTACAAGTAGATCCCAAATAGTTCTAGTGATTACAAGGTTCAAAATTTGTTGATAGCCTCAAGGAAAGTTTTGAGCCTCTATTTTCTAATTTGCATAGTCATGAAGCATATGCAAAGCATTTAAAAATTATGTGAGCAAAATAAAATTAGAATTATTTAAGTAAATCATACCTATTTATATTTTAATTTATAGACGTATTAAGTGCAATAACAAGTTACCTCTTTCAACTCATATTTTTATATTTATAACCAAATATTCTATAAATGGGTTAGTGCATAGTTTTAAATTAGTTTACATATTTTAGGTGTCAAATAAACAAAACACGGCCATGAATAATCATGAAATATAGGAATATTTTAATACATAATCATAATAGCATGTCTCTTGAAACTATCCAAGATTTAAAAAGAAATGAAATAATATAACTCATACCCACAACTACACTTAACTGATGAAACTAAAACTTCTACCTTCTTTATCAAATTATGTAAAGATATAAGAAAACTTTTATTTAAAATAATCCTAGATTTGTTTGATCTCACGAGTAATACATTTTAGAGTTGAAAAATAAAGTGAGAAACATGTACTTTGTGTTTTTTCCTTTATTTTAAATGTAAGTTCAGATTGGTACACTATAATTTAGTTGGATATCATTTTAACTATTTAGTGTGCAATGACCTAATCTATGCAAAAAAATTAAAACTATTAAAAATTAAAAATATGATTAAATAAAATAATGTATTTATACATAAGATTTGAAATGTACTAAAATAAACAACAAAAATTTCAAAATTTGACTAAGAGGGCTGAAATAGAAATACATGAATTGCATCTTACTAGTGATTTTTTGTATAAATTAGTTGTTATAAAAATTTATCAAAAAAAAAAAAAAAAAAAAAACTGAAATCTATTTTGGAATCTAAAATATTTCAAATTTTGGCCAATCTTGAACCCTTCTTGTTTGATATTTGAGCTAGTTCACCACAAACATTTGAATGGATAGTAGGAAAAGGGTTATCTATGTTAGAAAACTCAAGGGAGTTGCAATTGCATATCTTACATGTTGGAATCAAACCAAATTTAGTTGTTTTTTCCATTTAAATGGAATCCCATCCAATTGAAATAAAAGGCCTCACCTCCTCTCCTAGATAAATTAAATGCAAATGCATGCACCCTGTTAAACCTTCTTTTGATACAAGACCTTGGTACAAAAAAATGAAGGAAAAATTGTATCAATGTGCACATTCATTGTCATAATGATGTTGTCCTCTTGATAAAGTACATATAAGAGACTCGACTTATAAGAGGCTTGAATGTGAAAGATAGATAAACAAAATTACCAAAATTACCTTTATATATGTAGACACTCTATTTTCATCACTTCATGTCAAATTTTCAATCATAATGACTGTTTACAACAATGCATAATTTAGGTAAAAAAATCATTGAAACACCTAAATTTTCCCATAGATTTGACGTGCATATTCTAAAATACATAGGGACATCTCTGATTGGGATAATTCACCATAAACTATCATTAGCCATGCTTAATTCATCCCAAGTCAAATTATGACTTTGCAAGAGATTTTTTGGGATCAATTAGGTTGAACAATTATTCAAATTTCAAAAGTCACATCACTTTGTAGTAAGTTAATTAATCTTAGTTAATTAACCTAATATCCCTTTAATGGGAAATTTCATAGATTTTGTAATTCTTATTTTTCTTAATTCATTAATTGAATTATTCCTCCACTCACATGGTAAGTGGATTCAAATATCTAAAATCATAACATCATCATGACATCACATGGAAACTTGTCAAGCATTAGCATAACTACAAAAAATATTAGAAAATACCAACCCATGTCTAATTAATGAAAACTCAAATCTCAAATATTTATTGCATTAACTCTCCAACTTAGAATAAATTTTGGCCACACATCTTTATCTTGATCTGACAGTCACAATCAATATGAGAAGTCTATAAATACAAGGCTTATTTGACATTATAAACAAGCTTTTCAGTATAAACTTACTATGAAATTTTTTATAAAAAGATTCACCAATTATTCACATTGATTAATCAAATCACCCATATACAAGGGGAGATGTCTTCAAAATAAAAAAAGTGACATAGATAAAGAATTGTAGCTCTAAAATCTGGGCTCAACAAGCTTATAATCTGGCTTGGAGAATAAATCCATTAAGAAGGTATAACTTTTGGTTTAATTATTTATATTTGTTTACATTATCCTATACCTTTCCCAATTAGAGGGATCATGCTTGAGAAGTTATATTTGTTAAATTTTTTTGATTTGGATAACCAACAATGAACTAACCTCTCTCATACTTGTGATCTACATTTGGCATGCCCGATGGGACCTCACACCCCAAAATATTCTTGATAATATTCCATCAACATCTAATTTCAAAATTAGATAATTTTAATCTTGTTTTTGCTAATTTTATCCTTAATTTTACTTTTTATGTTCTCTACATATTAGTGTGAATGCTCTACATATCAATGGATTCGCTTCTCATAAATGATAGTATTGCCCTGCATATTGAAATTATCACTTCTACTTTCTTTTATGTTTGTTTTTATTTATTTTTAAGGAAAAAATAAGATCTATCTACTAGATTATGGGGACATAACCAAAATGGTGGGATTGTGAACAAAATAGGACCAAAATTATGGATTTGTGACCAAAATGGTAAAATCATTGTGTAAAATGACTGATTTGCCATGTAGTTTTTTCCCCTACCTTATGGAGGCCATAAATTTTAACTCAATTTTTAGTTTGACCTATCACCTACGAAAAATTGAAGGTATTGAAAATACAAATGAACCATTAAATAAAATTGGTCATGGCAATAACATGGCAAAAATAGTGAGATCATGATCAAAATAGTGGGATCATCACTAAAATGATGGGATCATGACCAAAATAATGGGATGATGAAGGTAATAGTATATGTTACTTGTCCTTTTTAAATTAGTGGGAAAAATCTATTTAATGATTATAACACCCTGAAAATTAGTGATATCACCATAACAATTGGTGGAATCACCAATTTCTTGTACACTATTTATGTTATCTGTAGAATGATGGGAACACCCTTATAAATAGTAGGATTGATCTACTAAATTTTAGGATCACTCTATGAATTTTTATAGCAAGATAAATAAGTATCTATTTGAATTATTACACCTTCTAAAGACCATAATCCAAAATTTGAACTTGTTTCACAAAGATGTGGTTTCTACACAAACAAGTAACTTTTGAACACTTATATTTAGTGCAACTAAAAAAAAACCAACACTTTCATTTGGTGTCCTAAAAAAACTTGCCTAATTTATTTCATTTGTTTTATTCATTTTTTTTAATTTTAAATAATCTCTTGTGCATATGCTCTACCCTTACCCCTTTGAGGGAGCATGGGTGAAAAAAACCACATAGATTATTGTTGTCCCTTTGCATTTTATTTTTTTGGGAGGGTAGACTTCATCACCTTCTCTGAAGTCCATATGGCACAATGATTGGGACTTCTTTCCCAAATGTACATACCAACCCACATACATATGATAGGGTATACAAATTAATGGCATGTTGTTTCAATAGCCTAAGTGGGTGTGTTTTAAGCATACTATGACATGAGGGGATTCTAATCTTCAATACCTAGGGTTTCAACGATGACATCAAATTTATAAATTTTAAGTAGAATTTCACTAAAACCTTTATGACTAAAGTGCTTGTGGAGGGACTAGACCTTCTTATGAATCACCCATTATTTTTTTTATTTGATAGGTTTTGAGCCTCACATACCACAAGGTATGTCAAGGACCATTTAAAAAAATCCATATCAAAATTTTAGGTTGATACCTTCATTAATAAATTACTTGTAGTGCAATGTAAAATAACTCCCCCCCCCCCCCCCCCCCCCCCCCCCTCCCCCACACAAGATTTCATGATGTATTACTTAAAGTGAGGCTTAGGTGAAACTAATCTATCTCCATTTCAATTAAGATAGTTATGTGGACTACACTTTAGCTGCACAGCTATTCTTCCACTAAAGATAGGGCTTCTTTGGAATGTGTCTTATTGATTGGTTGTTGTATTTTCCTTATCTTGTATGACACATATTACACATCAAACAATTTTTTTTATCCCAAGTCCAAAATTTGGTAATTGTATATTTGTGCGATGAGGCATTACCTTGCCTAAATTTTTGGTCATTTTTCTCCCATTCTAAGGGTTATAATACCTAGTTAAAATGGAATCATGTATATTTTGCACCATTATGTTTCCCATTTGAAAATAAAAATATAAATCAAGTTCATTTTGAATCACACTCTAATCTGAATCAAGTTAATTTTGAACCACATTCCAATTCTAATTCTAAATTAGTCAACCTTTGATCCAAATCAAGTCAAACTTATATTTGAAAGTCAAATTCAACTATTTGGATTCAAACTAATTCAACATTCCAAATAAATTCAAATTTGACTAATGTCAAATTTAAAGATAAACACTGAAATAATGTCAATTTAGGTCTAATTATTCTAAATGAATTAACTATCAAAATTCAAATCACTTCTTGTCTTTCCATTAAATCTCTTGCACCTATTAGTTGGGAATGATGAAGTCACATCAACCATCCTTTTCCCATTTGAATCAATCTACCATCTTTGGTTCCAAATACATTAATTTAATCTACCCTCTTTGGGGCCAATCACATCAATTCAATTATCCCTTTTTGGGTCCAAGCCAATAAAGTAAATTCACCCTATTTGAGGCCAAGCCAATCAAGTTAATCCACCCTTTTTGGATCTAAGCACATCAAGTCAATTCGGCTACTCTAGGGCTGAGCCAATCAAGCCAATTCAGTCTGACCTATTTGGGTCAATCACATCAAACACATTTTCCCTCTTTGGGAATATTTCAATCAAAACCAATCCATCCTCTTTGGGGCCATTTCAATCCAATTTATTCACCCTCTTTGGATCTAATTTCTTCTAATCTAATATCCTTACATGTATCCTTACTTGGTGGCATTAGTCCAAGGTTAATCTGAGTCATGAAATATCATGATCCTAAACTTGTTCTAGCATTTCCATTTATTATTCTAGACGTGATAGACCAACTCTCCCAACTTAGCTAATAACTAGCCCACTTGACATCTACTATTAAAATTTCATCCATTAATCCAAAAGCCAATTCAGTCTTAAAGCCACAACAAAATTAGTCATTGCCCCTTTAAGGGTCATTATCTATTAAATAACCATGTGTGTCCAAGTCTAATAACTACGTGATCATGATATGTAATGATTCCCTTCCCAAGAACAATTGGATTCATCCACTTCCAATTCAAGGTCAACAAAATCAACTCATTTTAGACATTTTTGTCAAATTACAAATCCTTGATGAGTCAATTCTTGGTGAATCACCCTTTGACCAAGGATTCCTTTTTGATGTAGGACCCATATTTGATGAGCCCATTTTCGAAGACCCCATTATTGAACACAAATTTATATTTATACCATTATAAACCATCCCCTATTTTAGAAAATGTTAGGAATGGTAAAAACATTTCATGAGGCTAATATATGAAGAGTTCACAACAAGAACATGAAAAGTAGTTATATAAAAATGGAATGCAACACAAAGCAAAACCAAATACTTATTCATAATATGAGAATAAGAGATATTAGTACAAAGGGTAAGCTCTTACTTATATAGGCAAGGCCAAAGACTAATCTAGCTATCCTAACCAATGTGGAATAGATCAGAACCCACTACAAGATGAAATAACTAACTAATACACTAGAAAACATGATAAATACACATGAAATACATACTCTAACACCCCCCCTCAAGTGAAGCTAGGGGATAATAAATGACACAAAAATAAATAGTGGCATATCCATAAAATATGTCCTGACAACTAGGCCTAATAAGGTACTCATGTACAATATGTATCCATGAAATGAAGATTGAAGATGTCCTCATAAACACCCCCCAAGGATTTTTTTTGAAAACCTAATCATACCATGCAACTCAAAGAAATGAGGTGATGAAAAAGGCTTTGTGAAGATATCTACAACCTACTACTGAGTCAGAATGTAATCTAAACTAAGAATACCATCTTGAATGTGCTAATGAATGAAGTGCATATGAAACTCAATGTTCTTCTTATATTGATGCTTAACTAGGTTACGAGATACATGAATTGCACTCTGATTATCACACCAAAGTATAGTGTATGAATCCTACATGAAGCTAAACTCTATCAACAATTGATAAATCCAAAGAAGTTGCTAACTCACTATAACTAATACCCTATACTCAGCCTCTTTAGATGAAAGTATAATAGCTTGCTAATTCTTGTACAACCAAGTAATAGGTGAAGAACCAAGAAAAATGATGTATCTAGAAGTGGAATGCCTATCATCAAAAAAACTACCCAATCTGAATCACTATATCCAATCAACTAAATAAAACCTCTGGTGTAACATAATTCAAAATGAGTAGTGCCTCACAGATACCTCAAAATCATCTTGGCATCTTGCCAATTACTATCATGAGGGTCATGTGCTAACCTAGATACAAGCCCAAATAAAAATTAAATGTTGGGGTGAGTATGGGTAAAATACATAAGAATCCTTGCCAACTACCTATACAATGTAGGATCACAAAGTGGAGTAGTACAAGAGGAAATGAGAGTCACTCTAGATGAAAAGGAGTAGGACTTGGCTTGTAATCAACCATGCCAAAATGCTGAACTAGATCAAGTGTGTATTTTTGCTGACTCAAATAGATCATTATATTTGACTATGAAATCTATAGACCAAGGAAGAAGTGCAAAATACCAAGATCTATCATGTTGAACTGTGCTAAAAGTGCATGTTGAATATTCTAAATCTGAGATGAGGAGCTACTTGTGAGAATTAGATCATCAACATACAAGACCATAATAATAATGTCCTCCCCAATACACTGAATATACACTATGGGATCAAATTGGTAGAAAACAAAGCCAATATATAGAATAAATGAATCCATCTTCTCATACCAATCTGAGGGGCCTATTTGAGACTATAAAGAGACCTCCTAAGCTAAAAAATAAGAGAAGAATCATGAACAAACCCAATAGACTGATCCATATATATTTACTCATACAAGTCTCCATGTAAGAAAACACTCTTAATGTCCATCTGGTATACTTTCCAACCCTCTGATGTAGTAAGAAAAAGTATAAGGTGAATAGAATCCATCTTGGTAATGGTTGCATAAGTCTTAGAATAGTTAATACCTTAGACTTGCAAGAATCACTTTACAACAACACATGACTTATACTTTTCAATAGACCCATCAACTACATACTTGGTGTGGTAAATCCATTTGCACCTAACCAAATTTTTTCCCTTAGGAAGAGTGACCAAATCCCAAGTGTGATTCTTCATCAATGAAGCATAATCATTTGTCATCACATCATCCCACTCTTATATCCCATGAGCCTATGAAAAATACTATGGATCCCTAAAGAATGCTTGACATGAAATTTTAGTACCCATAGAATGTGCATGATGATGCTAAGTAGGTGGAAGATCCTATATGAATGGTGTTGCCTCATTAACTATAGTATGAGCCCACTTAGGCATAGTGGCAACATCAGCGTGAACAAGATCCTCATCCTCTATAACCTCCTTAGGAATATTCTAAATTGTCTCCTTAAATAATGAATCCTTGATAGGAGGTGAATCATGGAAAGAAGGTATGAAAGAAGATGAAGAGTCATGAGATGTGAAACACTTGTCAAAATGTACATGTGTTTGAAAATGAACATCATGAGTATTAGGTTCTAAAAGAAATAAGATCTCGTCCTCATAATACCCAAAAAATACCAAAGGTTTTCTCTTATTATTCAATGCTTTCCTTTTATTCTTTGGTATAAATGCCCAAGCAAGGATCCCAAAGACTCAAAAAAATAAAACATCAGGCTTGGTTCCAGACCAAGCCTCCTCCAGAGTAATATGCTCAATTATTCAATGTGGTGTGTGGTTTTGAATGTCATTTGCATAATTAATTGCCTCTACTCAATAGATAAGAGGTAAATCTTGTGAATGCATTGTGTAATTAGCCATCTACTTCAAATTTTAGTTCTTCCTTTCTACTAAGCCATTCTGTTATGGAGGATGTGAAAAAAAATGTTGGTGAACAATACCATGGGAAGCTAAAAAATCAATGAACTCTTAACTGAATTACTCTCCCCCATTATCTATATGAAGCTTCTTGATTCAAATCGGTGACTATTTCTCGACCAAAGCCTTAAAGAATTTGAAGTGAGCAAAGACATCAATCTTGTAATTGAGGAAATAAACCCAAGTATGACTCAAGAAAGTGTCAATTAAGGTAATTGAATACTTATCTCCATTAAAAGGAATAGGAAAGACCATGAAATGACCACGCACAAGCTCTAGTGGTAAATAAGCTCTCATAAACATGCCCTTAGGAAATGGATCCTAATGTTGTTTCCCCACTGCACTACTGGGGTAGACTCCATCAAGACATGAAACTGTAGGAAGACCTTCTGCCATGTTATGAGTGCTTAACTCATTAAAATCTATGTAGTTGAAGTATCCAAATATCTTATGTCAAAGATAACTCAAAATCTGCATGAGAAGCTAAACATGCCCCTAAAGGAGGAGAATCATCAAAACCCTAAAAATGGTAAAGCTAAGAACTATGATTAACAACACCCTATGCAATGAGTGTATATGGCTCTAACAAAGCTCAAAATTTAGTACCCTGTGGTTTGAAAGTTATTGTCTTACCATGACTAGAATGGTAAATATAATACACTAAAACTAGATTAGTGGTGATGTTTAGATCATAAAATGCATCATTGATGCGGTCATCATCTAGATGTATGTCACCCTTCCCCTTAACAAAAATGAAGGAAGAATATCCAACCTTAATGTTATAAGTGGAACTCAAACCAAGAGATACAAAAAACTCCTTAGAATAAGTCATATGGTGTGAAGCACTAGAATCTAGAACCCAACTGTCTAAAATAGGTAATTGTAATCTTCTGACAACATTAAGTGCTTTACCATGATCATGAGATGACAAAGGAGTGGAGATAGTAATCTTATGTTTTCTATCAGAATCCTCTATGGTTTGCATTCTATTGAAACACCCAAACTCTTTATGACTAGTCCCTCCACAATAGGAGAAAGACAATTTACACTTATTCTTGGATTTAAAAGATAGTTTGGGTTTAGATGTATAAGTGTTAGTGGGATTAGGTACATTTTGAGGTGGAGGAGGAGTGTTTTTATTCTTAACCTTAGATTTTCCCTTAGATTTAGGATGTGAGGCCACTAATGCTTTTTGAGAGATGAAAGACTCAAGGTGATAAAATTTGGATTATTCCCTAGTGAGTCTCTCACAAAACAACTCTAAATTTGACATTTTGAATGTGGTAGGTCTAATGCATCCATACTAGAGAAAAAGGTTGAAGCAAGGATTTGGAATGGGCCACTCAACTTAGACAATATTAATTATACACATTATTCATCCTTTTTATCATGAAAATTCCCTTAAATTGTGTCAATAAATGTTTAAACTTTGTGAGATAATCTACAATGAAATCAAAGTCATCTAGATTCAGTGAAGTAAGAACCACTTCAAGCTACATCGCTTGCAAGTGATCTACTTTCCTAAACAACCCTTTTAACTTAGTCCACATTTCAAATGGAGTATCACACCCATCAAAGTGAAACAAAAGACTATCACTCACATAACTCCCAATCAAGTCCATGCATTCTTCAAATTTACATGGATGCTGAATTTTTTCAAATTCTCTTGTAAATTATGGTTGTGTTTCATTCATTAGAGACCATAATATTTTGTGCTTAATAATTGTCTCTATTATAGGTATCTATGTTTGGTAATTGTGTGTAGTCAAAGGCTCATAATGATTAATGTCAAATGTAGATTCCATGCTAACTAATCACCAAGAGTAGAAAGAATGCAAAGGGTGCACAAAAATCAGCACCAAGACAACCCCCCCAAAAGATTGTATTATAGAACCCTCCCAATTTGGCACTTTATAAAAGTAGTGCATTTTTAAAATTTGATGACATAAATGGATAGAGAATTTAAAAACATGCACTTTTGAAAAAAAAGAACTCATCAAAATTTATAAGAGTTTTTATTTCCTATTAAAATGGGTCAAAACAATTAAACAAACATAGGCATGCAACCACTCATTGGAACCATAATTTTTCTATAGACTTAAAAAAGTTGACCAAAAAAAAAATAATCTTTCCAATTACCTTGGTATGTGTGAAAGTGAGTTTGACTTCCTCTTTTAAGAAAGATACATTGTAATAAATAAAAATAATTAATTTCTAGCTATGTTTGTGAGGAAAAAAATATTAACTAGTGTTGTATGTGCTGAGCACATGTTTTAAGCTTGGTTAGATGTTTGAAGAAGACACGTTGGATACTCCAACACTTAGCTTCAAGGAGAATGCTAATGTAGTCCTAAAAAATGGTGTAGTGGTAAAAAATGGCATGCTTGACTCATTCTGACGTATCTAATAACCTAGAATTTTAACGACTCCTCTCCTCCTTAAAAGCACCTTATACATAGTTCTTATAAGCAGATTTCTAATATTCTATATATGAGGTCTTAGCTATACCAACACCATTTTCTTAAATCCAATGTAGTACCTCGACTCTTTCAATGCAACAACAAATCATAGAAAAGAGTGCAATAGTATATATTTTAAATGACCTATTCTCTCTCTTTCCTCCCATGCCTTCTTTCTTGTAGGCCTAAACTTATTTCAATATTCCAATGAAAAATCCAAAAAAAATGATGCCACCTCCTTGATCTAATTCCTTTTCTTATTCCAACAAACCAAAGAGAAAAATCAGATGAATGCCACCTCTCCTCTTTGCTGCAGTCAACACACCTATCTCATAAACCACTTATACATAGTCCTAGGATGATAAAAAGGAAGGCTTCTATGCCTTCTCTCTTCTCTAGATTTCTATAGCAAAAGGATGAGACTTTCTCTCCTCCAATGCCTCAACAATCTGCAAATGCCACTCCACAGATCTAAAAAAAAGAGAAAGCTAGAAAAAAAATGCCAAGCTACAAAATAATAGATCCAAAGTGCCAAGTTTTCCACAAAAAAACTTTTAGATCTAAAATATCATAATTTCAACACCTTTGTTTAATGATTTCAATGCTATCCTTCAAAAACCAACTCAGTTTTGAAAAAAATATAAGGAATTTTAGCATACAAAATATATCAAAAGTGCTTCAATTCCAAGTATGAGAAATCCAAACTACTGCTCTTGATCTCTTAGATTAAGACCTATGCAATAAAATAGATCTTGGAAAAAAGTACTAAGCTTAGATCTGAAGCAAACAAGGAGACAAGTCTAATGCCTAGCTTCTCTCTTTCACTACCTCAAAACAATGAAAATCTTCAAAATCTTCAAAAAAATCTAAAAGAGGCACTAAGATCTTCTCTTTGAATTTCATGCTAAGGATGGTTGTGACTTCATTATGGATCTAGTACCATGTTAGGAATGGTTAAAACATTCCATGAGGCTAATATCTGAAGAGTTCACAATAAGAACGTCATAATTAACTACAGAAAAATGGAATGTAACACAAAGCAAAATCAAATTCTTATTTAGAATATGAGATACGAGATGCTAGTAAAAAGGGTAAGTACTTGATTATATAGTCAAGGCCAAAGACTAATATAGCTACCCTAACTAATGTGGGATAGATCAAAACTCACTACAAGATGAAATAGATAGCTAATACACTAGCAAACATGATAAATACACATGAAATACATACTCTAATAGAAAACTCCTTCATCTCAAATCCTTAATTTCCAAGTGAAAAGTGAAATTGGTATATATGGGCAATGTAATCTAACATGCCATCTTTGTGGCCAATTTTATATCAAAATTAGGTTCCACTTTACAACCAACATCAAAAGTAACAAAATTCCTCTCAAAATTCAAATTAGAGTTAGGTTTTATTTTAGAAACAATATTAGAATTAGGTTCCACTTTGGAACCAACATCAGATTTAACATCAAAATTATAATTAAAATCAATCTCAATATTAGATTTAGATCCACTTGATCAAAATTAGCTTTGAAATAAAAATACATTGGTGGATATTATGATATCAACTACACACTTCTGGTAGATCTATTTGAACGCATCAATGATTCTTCCATGGTTTTAGATGAAGCTTCCTTTGACATCAACATAAGTTATTCTAGTAGTTTATATGAGGATTGTGTCACCTTTTACCCTTCAAATACCATTACCCAACACCTTCACCTTAATTACCTTAACAATTACCTTGACATCCAATTTCATAAAACCATCGACTGGGACTGATATAATCACACATTATTGGAATTTTTACATGGAAACATATTAGTTACACAGATCATGGGGATTCAAGATAGTATTTAGTTAGAAGATAAGTCTCTTAATGAAACCTTCTTTGAGGTGTTAAGAAACAATCAAAGCCAAAAAATAACATCTCTTAATGAAAAATTCTTTGAGGCACTAGGGGATAATCAATGTCAAAAACAAACATCCTTTAGTGAAAACTTATTTGAGGTGATAGAGGACAATCAAAATCAAGAATATTTTTTTGGTGAAAAGCTCTTGAAGGCACCAATAGCTGAATAGTTCAATTCTTCACTCTTTGATGAGAACATTATTGAATTCAATATTAGAACAACCAATAATCCAAAAATTATTCATACTGCAAAAAATTTCAAGATTAAGGAACAAATAAATTTTTTGGTCTTATTGAGAGGATGTGAAGAGGTCTTTGGCCTTGCCACAACCAAAATTATTTCACAATTGAAACATTCATAACTAAAAAAAATGTGTTTGACTATTAGTCCCAATGCCCTTTAACCTCCTAACATATATAAATAACCTTATAGGACATGCATATGAATTTTTAATGCATTTAGATCCCCCATTCTTGAATTATGCCACTTTTGCTTCTCTTGAAGACTAATTTTCTCCATTTTTAGGAGACACGGACTATATTTTTTTATATTTTTATCTCATTAGGTACTGTAAGGACGTGAGAAAAATTTTAAAATTTCTTAAATATTTAATAATACCTTAATTCAAATTTTCATAGGTTATGGAGGCTTAAAACTCAAGTTATTCACATTTTGTAAAAACTAGGTTTGTGGGGGCAACAAACATGCTAGTTTGCTAAAAAAAATCATATTTTGAGCTTTAGAGGGTATAAGATCTGATTATTTTTTGGATTTTAACCTGTATGAACCATTATAACCATTAAAATCATTATTTATTCATGATCACGCATCAAAGTATAAAAAACACTCGTTTTCAGGTCTGGAACAACTCAAAAATAAAGAACAAAACACCTAAAGAAAGAAATGGGCATATATTGAGTTTTATGAGGTATAAAGACCTCATTATTTTTTAATTTGGCCTTGAAGAGACCTCAATATATCATCCAAGTATTGTATACATTCCATCAATCACATAAACCTCTTAAAAATTATTTGGGTGATTAATTCACCATTATTAAATAAATGAATAATATTTAATTACTTATAGTTAATAATAATATGGTTATTTACCATATTTTTTAGGTTAATACAGGTAAAATAGATATTTTATGTAATATTTAGTATATACATGGTTGGAGATTTTTTAAAAAAAAAATTATTATTGTTACTCCCTATGTTTTTGGGAGTATGGTTGTTGTAACCAATGCTCTATTACGAGCATGCTTCTGTGTATAAATCAAAAGTTATTGTAATCATTTGGTAAATGAAATAGATTAAAATGAATTCATATTGATTCATTCTCAAGATCTGGTATCAGATTCATTCAAATGTCTAAACCTCTATTTATGGAGAAGCTTGAGCTCTCCCAAAATTTATAAAGTTTTATTGTGTGAGGAGTAGCTCGTGCACTCCCACACAAGCAACCATAGAAGCTATAGACAAAATCATTGAAAGTAAAAGAAGAATGAGTTAAATCCATGAGGTTTTCCAAGATAGAGCATTTTATATTGGCTTTGGAGGATTGATAGATCATTGATGATTGGTTGCATTGAAGATCAACATTGAAAAGATCTGCAAAAGCTTTAAAGAAAGGTGATTTAAAAAAAAGGAAGTGTTGGCACTTCAAAGGTAGTTGAATATTATCTTAAAAGCTTGGTGTTTAATAAAAACAAGTTTGGCATTTGAAAAGCCCTGTAAGAGCATTGGAAAAGGCATTCATTCAAGAAAATAGCGGTCTCAGCATTTAAAAAAAAAAGAGGAGTTAAAGTTGGAGCGTGGAACCAAATAAAATAAACTTGGCATTTTACAAAGCACAAGCTACAACATTAAAATAAAGGAGGCTGGTCATATATTTGTTTTTTTACTTTATAAACTAAAAATTTACATCTTATAAATTCATAGATTTAAATTAAAGTCCCCAACTACCTTTAAATCCTCAAAACTACTTGTTAAATCATCAAAAGCACCTCTTGTTTGCCTAAAACCACATGTTTGTTTCCCAAAACCACCATTTAAATATTTATTTTGGTGAAAATTTTCCTCAAAACCACTTTTTTGCAAACCTATGGTATTAGGTGGGAGGGTGGTTTAAAGAAAAAATCAACATTAATAACCTTTAGATATACATTTATGCTTTCATATTGTTGAAATGATGGATATGTGAGTTGGTGGGAAGTGTTCTTGGTAGAGGTTAGGTGGGAGGTTCAAATCCCCAAAAAACATTTTTTAGAGAAAATTTTAATAACCCCACCAACTTTGTCCAATCTACTAAATTTAGTTATAACTACCTAAATTAGCGGTGAATGTACTAAAACAAATTAAAAGGAAAAGGCAAAGTAAAAAAAAAAAGTTGCCAAAAGAGGCCAAAATGAAAAACAAGTGAATTTTCATTTTTTGAAAAGTATTGTAAATTTATTTTGAAAAATATTGTAATTGTTTTACATATTGCACAAGATCATGAGTTTTTCAAAATCGATGCAGTATTCGGTCATAGTTATGCCTTTAACTTATGTTTATGAGTAATGCCAATGTGCTTGAGTTCATGCATACACAACCTAAACTAGCTATAACAATTATATCTAGGCAACATCCCTTTAAATCATTGGGGAGAAGTAAGGTACATTTACTCATAGCCTTCCCTTCATCTACCCATTCATTTCAATTGAAGGGCATAAATCTTGGTTGGTGGTATTTCTAAATATATAGTGAGGTTACACATGCATATGTGGAAATATATCTAAACAAGTGATAGTGATTGGATGAACCCTTTTTATTACTATCTAGGTACCAAGTATTAGATTCTTTCCCATACATTTATGCATCTTTCCCATACCACTAGGTATACAAAAGGGTGAGCTTCTTCTTCGTACTGATGGGTATAAAGGAAGGGCATGTAGAAAGAAACATCTGGTATATCAGTCTAATGGTGTATAGAAAGGGATACCTATATAACTGGAGTGATAAGGAACCAATCCATCACCCACAGTCTTGATAATTGTTGCGTAGGGTCCAAAATGTTTTCTACCAGATTCACAATTACTCAAAGGTGACAACTACTCTTCTTGGAAGACAAAGCTCATAACTCAACTAGAGTTTAAATAAATTTACTTTGTAGTAGATGGCTCAGATACCCAACATGAAATAGACATTGATCAACAACATAAATTTTATAAATCCAATCAAAAGGCTAAGTTGATAATTATGTTTAGAGTATCAGATGAAGTTCAACCACACATTCATGAGGCCAAAATAGTTAAGGAAGCTTGGGACAAGCTCAAAACTAGATATGATTCCAAAAATGAGAGCATTATTCTAAATTTGCAAATTCAACTCCACTCTCTCAAATTGAGATCAAGAGAAATAGTAGAGGCCTTTTTAAGTGTGTTGCAATGCTAAGGGCATCAATTCAATCCTTGGGTGAGATAGTTTTAGATGACTCTCTTGTACCTATTGTCTTGAGAGTATTGCCACCTCATACAATATTTTTGTGACCACTTTGACTGTTATAGAATAGAAACAAAGTTTTGAGAAATTAGTAAATATGTTTCAATAGGAAGAGTCCTTCAACACTCATGACAAACAAGAATAACATGTATTGGCTTCTCATCAATAGAAAGGCAAGAAACTAGTCAAATATTCAACAAAATATAATTCAAAGTAGAATTCCCTAGGAGGAAAGTTATAGAAATAATACCTTCAAAAAAGGATCTTCTAGTGGTCATAAGTTCACTAACCAACAATCATCCCTGGCTCATTTAGTAAGTCTCAAGGATAGAAAAAGGGGACTTGGTGGAAGAAATCAAAGCAACAAGGCAATATTTTTGAACAATAAGAACATGATGAGGAAGATGACTACCTATACTCTACGAACACCCATAATGTTTCCACATCACAAAGTGACATATGATATGTTGACTCAAGTGCAACTTGACACATGACATGTAGAAAAGATTGTTTTTTCACTTTGAAAGACACACCCAATAAAAATCATGTTTCTTTGGGTGATGATACCTCATGTAGTGTACAAGGATTGACAACATTTACTTACCCCTAAGAATGTAAAAATGTAAAATCATAGATGTCCTATATGTACCTAGATTAACCAAAAACTTGTTATCAATAAGTCAACTCTTAGACCACAATTTGAAGATTGACTTTCACTGTAAAGGTAGAAAAAAATTGTGTTTACTCAGAGACAAATTAAGAAAATCCAAAATTATTGCATGAGCATCTAATGTGAGTCATATGTTTCAACTTGATTTGATGTAGAAAATAAGCAAGCACTAATTGCAAAGGACATATACTCAACACAACTATGGCATCGAATATTTGGCCACATTAGTTTTTGATATCTTGACACACTCCACCATAAAAATATGGTAAGAGGCTTACCACCTCTTAAAAAGTGTATAGACAAATGTCATGATTGCTTAGCAAAAAATCAACATCAAATTCTATTTTAGAAAAATACGTATGGATCTAATGGTAAACTTGATTTGGTTTACATCGATATGTATGGACCAATGACACCTATCCCTGCTAGATTTAAATAATTTATTTTCTTTGTTGATGATTTTTCCATAAAAATGTGGATATACTATTTAAAAACAAAGGATCAAGCCTTTGACACTTTCAAGAAGTTTAAAGTGACTGTTGAAAATGAATCTGGATGACACATCAAGAAACTCTACATAGATTATGGGGGGAATTCACTAGTAATGAGTTTAAACATTTTTTACAAGCAAATAACATCCAACATCAAATCGCACCTATGCATACACCACAACAAAATGTATTTGTTGAATAAAGGAATCATACCATTGTATAAATGGTGAGATGTATGATACATGACTCAGGGTTGACAAAGGCATTTTGGGTAGAAGCTGCCAAAATTATCATATATCTACTCAATAAAGTACCCACTATAGATCTTGATGGAGTAACACCACATGAATCATAGTTAAGGAAAAATCCATCTATAACATATCTTTGAGTTTTTAGATGTCAAGCAAGTATGCATATTCCCAAATTAAAATGGACTAAGCTTGATATGAAAGCCAAAAGAATATGTTCTTAGGATATAGTGAAGAAGCATTTGCCTATAGACTCATGGATCCAAAAACTAGACAAATCTACACTAGAAAGGATGTTTAATTCTTTGAAAAGAAAGAAGTAGAAGTTCCTTCTACAAGTGCTCTTGATAAACAAATCAGTCCCATAGAAAATGTAGAAGATGGTGATCTCCTAGATGGATATAGTAATGATGATGGGAATGCTGCAGCTCCACCACCCATAAGAACTACTAAAAATATTCCTAAATGGTATACAAATACTCTCAGAGATGTAAAATTGGATGGTGTTCCAAACACATGCACCACTAGACCAAGGAGTCATAGTATGGCTCATGGTGAGGTCAATTTGACCTTAATGAGTACAGTTGTTAAATCTATCGAGATCACTATAGTTTAGGAATCCCTACAGTTGAAACCTTGGAAAGATGCCATATATGTAGAATATAATTCATTGTTAAAAAATAAAACATGGTAGCTTGTAGATCTTCCACTAGGGAAGAAGCCAATTGGATGCAAATGGATCTTCAAGATGAATTGAAAAGTAGATGGAAGTCTTGACAAGCACAAGGTAAGACTAGTTGTGAAAGGGTATGCTCAGAAAGAAGGCATTGACTATGTGGAGACATTTGCTCCTATAGCAAAGATCAAAACAATCAAGATGATTTTTTATCTAGCTACATAGTTTGGCTAGAAATTCCATCAAATGGATGTAAAAAGTACCTTCCTTAATGGGGACTTATAGAAAGAAGTTTACATGACTCAACTAGAAGGTTTTATCAAATTTGGAAAAGAAGTAAAGTTTTTATACTTATCAAATCACTATATGGTCTTAAATAGGCTCCCAGGGCATGACATATCAAGATTGAAGAGCATCTCTTGAAACATCGATTCAAAAGGAGTCCATATAATCTTAATATTTACCTCAAACAACAAAAGGGGAGATAGTGATTGTAGTTGTATTTTAAATTATCTAGTCATCACTGGTAGTTCAGTGAAGATGGTTGAATCAATAAAGAAATATTTGAATCAATCATTTGACATGATAGATCTTGAGCTTCTACATTATTGTCTTGGTTTAGAAGTTTGGTAGAGAGAAAATCACATTTTTTTAATCTTATCTCAAATATGCTAGGACAACGCTAATTTTTTTTCAAATGATAGATAAAAAACCATTTGACACACATATGAAGACAACTTCAGTTGTCTTGAGCAGATCCATTACCACAAGTAAATGCAACACTATATTGGCAGGTGATGGGGAGTCTCATTTATCTAACATACAGTAGGCTAGACATCAGCTATGCTATCAATTATCTCTCAATGTTCATGCAAGAGCATAAGATCAGTCACTAGAAAGAAAAAAAGAGAGCATTGAGGTACATCAGAGGAGCTATGAATTTTGGCCTAGAATACATGAATAATGATAACTTATTTTTAATAGGATACTCAGGTTTAGATTATGTAGGGAACATTGATGATAGGAAATCCACTTTAGTATTTGTATTCTTTTTGGGATCTAGATCGATATCATGGGGGAGTAAGAAGAAATATTATGTTTCAAGTTCCTCCATAGAATAATAATATCATGCCACAAGTGGAGCTATTTGTGAAGTGATTTGGCTCAGATGTATACTTGAAGGATTTGGATTACCGCAGGATCAACTAACAATTCTTCATGTAGACAATGGAGTAGTGAAGCTTGTTCACAATATAGTGTTTCATGAATGCACTAAACACATTGAGGTGTAAGTTAATTTTATTTATGAACATGTTTATAACAATAACATCCATCTCCAATATTTCTTAATAGATCAACAATGTGCAGATGTTTTTACCAAAGCACTTGCATGAGAAAAATTTGAGGCAATAGAATTTCTCTCTTGCTCACTTGAGATAATGTTGAATTAATGGGGGAATGTTAGGGTGATTAATTCACCATTATTAAATAAATGAGTAATATTTAATTAATCATAGTTAATTGTAATACAATTATTTACCATAGTTAGTTTTTAGGTTAATATGTGTAAAATAAATATTTTATGTAATATTTAGTAGACACGTGGTTGGAGAGAATAATCTATTTTTTTAATTATTGTCACTACCTATGATTTTGGGAGTATGGTTGTTATAGCCAATGCTCTATTATGAGCATACTTTTGTGTATTTTTTAGAAGATATTGTAATCATTTGGTTAATGAAATAGAATTGAATGAATTCATATTGATTTATTCTCAAGAAAAACACCTTTTCTAATTATTCCCCCTTGTATTTTCTCCACTTTGAAGATCTATTATCTCACATGGCACTTGTTCATACTTAGAGATGACATGGGAGGTATTATTATACCCCAAAATAAATTTTACAACTGTTATTTTACTACAATGATCTAAGAAAATATTTTTAAGAGGAGAAAAAAAAAGTGTTGGGGTTTACTAGGGTTGTAGGAGCAACAAACTTCTTAGTGATTATTCATAAAGGATAGGGAATTTTGATAAGAACTATTACTACAATTTTTAATTAATAGGGGTTGCATCCAACCCATAATATCATTGGTCCTAGTGTGCCTCCTCTTTCATGAACCATCCATCATAAACATTCTCTTCTTCATGAGCTTGTGACCTAATGGAGATCTTAAAATACCTTTCACTTGTCTTGATCCTATAAATTACTATCCTATCATAGTTTTGGTATAATAAGTATGGATAATATTATGGTAGACCATGTGGGTCCTCCATTAGTTATGACCTTTGGACTTCACTTCAACGTAGCATCTTATTTTCTCAAAATATGACAACTTTAACCTACCACTTTCATGTTGAAAACTGACTCACAATATTTGACATGTATGTGCAACATCCAAGTCACCTATTCAACCCTTAAACCAACCCTAAAAATCCTAAAGCATGTGGTTGATACATCAAAATTACTTTGGTAGTAATGACTTGGAAAAGTATAAATAATGGAAACATGAACATTAACTCTTGAAAAAATACCTTAAACTCTCCAAAGTTACCTTAACATTTTCAAAATTACAAAAGACCTTAAAAAAATGATTAAAATGGTCATTAATTTAAGGGTAGAGTTGAATTTTTGCTTGAGAGGTCAAAATGTCAACATTTTTGGTGACTCTTAAGCGTAATTTGTTTGATAGACATATAGACCGGTGGCCTTAGTAGTCCATTGGGCTATGGAATCACCTAGCTTTATACAACAAACCTGATTTAGACCTTGAAACTTGATTGCAATCCCTTAGAATAAGTAGAGACAACTAATAGCACTTTCCAAACACACCAATAAATAAGGAACAAACACACTATGCTAAGAGGAATTTAAGGAAAAGAGGAACAACAAACAACAAAGTAACATGTGCTATATGCACTTAGGGAAAAAAAATAACTACCCTATTATATATAATTTATCTCAAGGCATGTTTTCACATTTGATATGATCATATAAATTTAAACTATATTCTAAGATGAGCAAATTATGATTTGTTGGTATAAAAATAATTAATGGAGTATTGGAAAATGACTCTTGACCATTTGACACATCTTGAGAGTCTATTTGAAAACTAACTATTGTAATTTGATTCATACCTTCATTATATATATTTATTGGAGTGGTTGGCTTCTTAAAATCCTTAACTTCTTCAATGAGTTCAAAGGATTGGTGCCAAATGTCATCAAAGCCTTCCTTTTGGGGATCGAAAAGAGGAATCTTTACTACTACAAGTTGATCTTGAGCCTCTTCAAAATGACTTTCAGGAGTTTTTGGCTTGTTAATATTCTCTCACTCTTCAATTATTCTATAGTATTTCTTCCACATATCATCAAGGTCTTCCTTGTGTAGTTCCTCTTGATCTTCTTAGGGTTCAACAAATGCTGTAAATTCATGTTAAATTTATTTTATATGTTTTAGAGGAGCTATATGATTTCCAATACCTTCAAATTTTTCAATAACCTCATGGTGTAGATGTTTGCATACCTCATCAAGATTTTATTTTGTCCTCTCAAGACTGATTTCTTGCTTCAAATTTGAATTTGGAAACAAGATCTCTTATTCAATTGGTTTGGGAACTCCTTTCATCTCATATTCAAGATCAAACAAGTGAGTATCATCTTCTTTGAAATAATAAAATAAGTCATCACCTTCAATGGAAAAGGCATTTCACTCCAACTACTTACCTCCTATTGGACAATTGAGAAATATTGAGGAATGTCTAATTGCACCTCTATAGCCGCCAATTGAACATATTCATCATAGCCTTCTTGAGGCTTATTTGTAGATATAATTTGATTTTTATCTTCAAGGGATGCAACATGATCTTCTTCTATTTTATTGGTACAAATATTTGACAGTTTATAACTGGGGTACATGGCCCAATAAGGATTCCATGTATTTATGTCTTCATCATCCTCTCTTGAGAACTTCTCCTCTTCACCTGGATGCTCTTCTTTTTCTTTCCATACAACAAGTCCATGTTTTCAAAGAGAGATGGTGAGAGGGTAAGAAGGTCCAATTGGTGGAGAAGGAGTGTAATATTTATTGTCACATGGAAAATGAATCATTAAGGTATTTCCCTCACTTGCATTCCATAAAACTGGTCCTCCTTCAAAAAGGGAGATGGTGGGAGGTCGAGATGGCTCATTTGGAAGATTGGGATGAATATGTTCATGAGTTGGTTTGGCATTTGAAAGAGGACTCTTCCAACTTGGAAAATTGGTATTAATAGGCTTATTTAGGGACCCTTGATGGAGAGGGAAAGAGACTTATGCCAAATTATTTTTATTCCCTTCCTTCCATTTAGCAATCACCCTATCAAAATCTGATATACCTTCATCCTTATGAACAATTCCATCTTGAGGAATGGATGAGGGGTTTAAAAATATTAGAAAATTTCTTGGTTTGGCTTCTACAAATTCATCCCTTTATTGATTTTGGATTGACACATGAGGATTGGATGAGAAACTTGGAAGCTTCCTTGGTTGAGGAGATTGAGGGACTTGAGGAATCAAGTTTTTAATATTTTGATCTTCTTGATCAATTACTGCAATCTTGACCTTGATATCACTAGTAAATTTAGGATAGGTTAATTTAATGAGAAGGTTGACTTGGAGCAAAAGATGGTATATAGGGATGATGGCATGCCTTGTAAGGTTGGTATGATGGTTGACAAGCTTGGTAAGGTCTGTTGGATGTATGATTAGAGCCATATGAGGGGAAATTAGGATATTTATAGTCCTAATATGTCTCTTCATATGGCTGATATAGACCTATAACTTGATCTAAGTGGAAACCAACTTCAAACTTAGCCATAAAACTTCATGTGGAAAGCAAAAATAAAGTGTAATTGATTGGAAAGAATACCTAGGTTTCTATAATCAGATGAATGAATTAGAGTCACCATTGATTATTATAGATATGCCTCCAAATGTTGATGTATTAAAAGACAAAAACAAGAATCCTTCAATATATGAAGTACTTTGAGTACTTGTCCCACTGAGCATTTCAAAAACTATTGTCAAATTTGAGTTGCACTCTTTGAGGATGTGTATCAAGACTCCTCACTCAAATAAAAAAATGGGAACTTATTAAGGCTATGGTTTGTATAATACTAGAGATAACCTATAAATATGGTTAGTTCCCTCTGTGCTACACCTACTCAACTTGTAATGAAAAGGGAAAGAGAAATATGTAAATAAACAAAAAATGGGTGATGCACCAAATTTTATGTCTCCTCCTCTTGACCATGAGTTGGTTAAAAAAGTTAGGACAAGGATAAATATGATCACACAACTTCAAATATATCCCTAACATGATTGTTTCAACATGGAGGTTGCATTTGATGAATCAACTAATAAATACAATCAAGAGGCCTAGAATGAGGCACTAATAGAGACATTCCACACTTAACCAATTGCATAACCACTTAATACACACCATATAACCTACAAGATATGAATTAACCAAAAACATGTGAGAATTAAAAGAAAAAACTCAAGGTGATTGAACATCAACACTTTCATTCATCAATAATCTAATCATGAACACACTATATGCGATATGAATAAGGCAAAAATAGTTTCTATTCACTTCAAAACACAACAAGAAGTATCAAGTTTATAATGGATTCACCATACTAACTTGGAGGATGATTTAAAATGCCAATAAAGGACAAATTTATAGGGGAGAGAGAGAGAGAGAGAGAGAGAGAGAGAGAGAGAGAGAGAGAGAGAGAGAGAGAGAGAGAGAGAGAGAGAGAGAGAGAGAGAGAGAGAGAGAGAGAGAGAGAGAGAGAGAGAGAGTCCATGATGACTTCCATCCATTATCAAATAAGTTATAAATTATAAGAGAACATGTAAAAAATAGTCATATCATTCATATTCAGCATGTGTTTTCTTGTATTGATTATAACCCCAAGATATGTGGCATAAAAGTGGCTCTCCAACTCCTACAACTCATCTTTCTTCACTTGAAATTATCTTTTCTTGATTGGAGTTACAAGTTGAGATCTTGAAGAACATTAAAAATATTGAAACATGGCATATTTTATCAATTTAGCATATTTATATTCCATTATTTGATCTTTAATTCATCTCTCATCTTGGTGATTATGAGACTTAAGACTTTAGACCTACAACCTCACTCATATCTAGTTCAAAGCCTCTTAAGAAAACCTTATTTTGGCTTCTTTAATGGCCTTAACTCACCATTAAAATGTAAAAAAGATTTGGAAACACTTGAAACATATTGAAACAATCTTATAGGACTTTTATATGAATTTCCAAGGCATTTAGTTCCTCCATTATTGAATTATGCCACTTTTGGTTCTCTTGAAGACTATTTTTCTCCATTTTTAACAGGATTGGATTGTATTTTTAATATTTATATCTCCTCAGGTAATATATAGGCATGATAAAACTTGGAAAATTTATAAAATATTGAAACATAACTCAATTCCATAACTCACAGGTTATGGAGACTTAAAACTCAAGTTATCCACTTTTTTGCGAAAACTAGGTTTGTAAGGGCAACAAGCAAGCTAGTTTGCTAAAAAATCATATTTCAAGATCTAGAGGCTATCAAGATATTATTATTTTTGGTTTTTAACTTTTATTTACCCTTATAACTTTTAAAATTATTATTTGGTCATGATCAAGCTCAAAAAATATCAAAAACATTCATTTTTAGGTCTACAACAACTCAAAAATCAAGAATAAGACACCTAAAGAGAGAAAAATGGGCATATATTGATTTTTTATGAGGTATAAATACTTAATTATTTTTTAATTTTTACATTAATATATCCATATATATCATAAAACCATTCTATACATTCCATCAATCACATAAGCCTTTTATAACACCTTTTCTGACTATCCCCCTTGCATTTTCTCCACTTCGAGGACCTATTCTCTCACATGGCACTTGTTCATGCTTTGATATCTCTTGGAGATGGTGTGTGAGTTCTTATTATACCACATAAAACTTTTAAAACTATTATTTTACAATAATGATCTCAAAAATCATTGTCAAGATGAGAAAACTAAAGTGTTGGGGTTTACTAAGGTTTTAGGAGCAACATACTTCTTAGTGATTGTTCATAAAGGATAGATATTATTTCTCAAAAATAATTATAAAATTTTTAATTGAATAGGGTTTCCCTCCAACCCATAATATCATTGGTCCTAGTGTGCCTCATCTTTCATTAACCATCTAGCATAAATTTGCTCTTCTTCACAAGCTTGTGACCCAATAGAGATCTTGAATTGCCTTTCCCTTTTATTTAAACTATAAAATCCTATCCTATAATTATTTTGGACTGATAAGTATGGATAATTTTATGGTATAGAATGTGGTTACTCAATCACTTGTGACCTTTGGACTTCATTTCAATGTAGCATCTTATTTTCTCACAATATGACAACTTTAACCTGCCACTTTCATGTTGAAAACTAACTCACAAGATTTGACATGTGTGTGAAACATCCAAGTAACCTAATTAAGATTTTTGTATACCCTAAAAATAAATAAAAATGTGTTTTAGTCATGAAAATGACTTTGGCAATAAGTATTTTCATAAGGAATGACTTAGACAAGTATAAAATAATAGAAACATAAACCTAAACTCTTGATAAAATACCTTAAACTCTCCAAGGTTACATTCAAATTTACAAAATTGAACAAGAAAATAAAATATGATTTCAATGGTTAATTTTTTTAAGGGTAGGGGTTGAATTTTGGCCTATAATTCCAAATTGTCAATACTTCACATCAATAGCAAGATCCTAATAGAGAAACTATTAAGAGTGGGTATTGGTTAGTCATCAAAGGGTATGTATTATTCATCTCATAATCCTCCATTCATGAGAGATGATTAAAAATAAATAATAGTTAAAAATTAATTCAAAAATCAAAAGATAACTATAAATAATTTTCCCAATGGTGAAACCATTTATATGGTGCCTTGGGTAAGTACCATGATGAAAACCATGTTTTTGGCATCATGCATAAATAATTTATTGTTTGAAAGTACCTTGAAACTTGGGTGCATCCCTATTTACATTTACTACCATTCCATTTAATCTATTTTGGTCATTCATTATTATAAGTCCAAGCCCATCCTATCATGCCCATAAGTCTTCCCATCTTGACCTTGTTACAAAAGTAGAAGGTATATCGATACCTTATTTGGAAATATTTTGGCCTATTATCCAGCTAGTACTTTGACAGCTAGACACATTGAATCCCAAATGAAGTCCTTAGATTTTCTTAGTACCTTACATCACCATCCATTATTATTATTCATTATCCTTTTCATTCATCCACCATTATCATTCTACATCCTGATATTAGAATAGGTTATCCCTTTCTTAGTAATCCATTATGCATTTTGTATATATTTATTTAGAAAATCAAAACATTCAAATAACCAAAAAATGACATAAAAATTATATTAAGATTTAAAAAATCCACAATAGATATAAAACAACAAAAGACCTAAAAATTAGAAAAGGCTTAAAATATCCATGAGAGATATAAAGCCACAAAATCCTAAACAATTAAAAAGGATTAAAATATCCATGAGAGATATAAAGCCACAAAATCATAAACATTTGAAAAGTTATAAAATATATTAGAAAGATATAAAGCCACAAAATTCAATAGCATTGGTATTGTATTAAATTCAGTCAATAATTCCTTAATTAGTTATTGATCCACTCATTTTAGCACCTATTGGTATGTGTCTTCCACACACACAACCCCCCAGTCCCCCTGCCCCAATTCACCCTATTTGGAGAAATCAAAGTATGAAAATTATTTTGGGACATCTTCTCCCCATTCTATCCCCTTACATGTATCCTTAGTTGGGGGTACTACTAGAATATTATTATCATTGTGCCTTCACACGTAGATTTTGAATTGATTAACAACAAGATACTTTTTGTTACTTTTTTTTTAAAATTTTGAGTGTGTTTTATTATTTTTAAGTTTTATTATTGTGCCTTTAATTATTCCATATGCATCAACAGGGTGATTCCTTTCACTTTTACTTGAGTTCATCGATTGGCATATGACAACATTGTCATCTTTATTTTTCTATATCATGATATGGTTGTGTCATTTATCTATTGGATTAGGTGGTAGTCCTTGTGCACATTGTGGCTAGGTCATCATGGTGTTTTATATCATGATGCATACCATCATGTGATACATTAAAAATAAAGTTCTTGAGGCTTATATATAATGCCATGCTATAGTGGCAGTTTATCCCCTTCCAAACTCATCCATTTTCAAACCCAATCATGCTGATCATATTTCATTGTATCACATCATTTAATTCCTATTTTACCTTTGTCAACATTCATCTTATCATTCCATTATCCTTCATTCCTCAACTCATTTTATCCCATCCAAGTGGAATAACAATGGCATAATGCCCATTTGGATTATGGAGGTATCACTCACATGATGTTTCTGAGGTCAGATCGGGCATCATTACTATCATTATCATTTTTCTTATTCTTTTCATCAATGTCCCACATATGTTGATTTGGATCAATGAAGTCATGTTAATTATTATTTTATTCATTTAATAAATCATTATTACTTTAAAAATTTGTACATCATCATGTGCCTAGTTCCTTTTATAGCTTATCCATTCTTTAAAAAGTTGTTATACCATTAAATATACATTTGTACCTTTCATATCAACATTGATATATGATATAGATTAAATCCTTGAGCTATGATTTTAAATCAATTACTTAAATAATCACTTTATCAATGATTAAATCCACCTTTTTGGGGTAAATCATTTAATCAATCAATTATACCATTTTGGGGGCCTTTCAATAATTTAATATTTCTTATAATTCCAAGCTCACAACTTTCACCTTATTTGGGGAAGTCAAAGTGTGCAACATGTTTCGAGATAGAGCATTCCCTAATCCACCCTGCTTGGGGATATTTAAGCTCAAAAATTTCACTATGTTTGGGGCAAGTCAAAGTGTGTCAATTATCTTGGGATGCATCCTTATGGATTCCCCATCTTTGGGGCAAAGCAATTCTATTATTCTAAAACATTGGAAATAAAAATGTGCAAGCATTATCTCAAGTGGACTACTTTTGTCCATGGGTTAATTTAAACATATTATCGCTTCTTCCTTTCTTTCGAAGGACCATCCACCAAAAACAAATTTAGCCACTCCCTCGAGGAAGCATCTAGGGTATCCCAAAAATTATTTTGGGCATCATTATTCAATCATTTATAATAAATTTTTAATTATTTTAAAATTTTCTACTCCATCCATGTCTCATAACACCCTTTCAAATAAGGGAAAAATATACACTCCAATTTCATCACATTCATGTCAAATTTACAATCAGAATGACTTTATGTAATAATGCATAAATAAGGTCATAAATCATTGAAATAACCAAATGTGCTTTTACACTTCACATGTATATTTTGAAATGCATTAGGGAATCCTTGATTGGGGAAATGCATCATATCCAATCATCAACCACACTTAATTCATCCATATTTAAATTATGACTTTGATAGAGATGTTTTGAGATTAATTAGATCGAATAGTTATTCAAATTTTAAAAGTCACATCACTTTACATTAAGTTAAATAACCTTTATTAATTAACCTAATCTCCCTCTAATGGGAAATTCCATAGCTTTTGGAATTTCCTATTTTTATTAATTTAGTAATTGAATTATTCCTCCAATCACATGGCAAGTGGATTCAAATACCTGAAATCATGACATCATCTTGAAATCACATGGAAAGTTGTCAAGCATTATCATAAATGTGATAAATATTATAAAATGATAACCCATGCCTAATTAATATAGACTCAAACCAAAAATATTTATTGCATTAACTTTCCAAATTGGACTTAATTCTGGCCACACATCTTGGTCTTTATCTAATGGTCACAATCAATCTAATAAGTCTATAAAAAAGGCTCAATTGAAATTATAGATGAGATTTCCAATGTAAACTTACTATGCATAAATATAGCAAAATATTTCAACAATTATTCACATTGATCAATCAAATCACTGATAGATAAGGTGAATTGTCATTGAAATAAATAAGTGACATTGATACAGGCTCCTAGCTATATAATTCAGGCTCAACACACTTAAAATTTGGATTGGATAATGAATCCATTGGGTAGGTATAACTTTTAGTTTATGTCTTTATATTTGTTTACATTGTCCTAGACCATTGATAAGAGGGATCATGATTGTGATTTCATGGTTTTTAAATTGTTTTTATTTGAATAACTAACAATGAACTAACCTCTCTCATACTCATGATCTATAATATATATATAATCTTCTAAGGCACATCTACACATTGATTGACCTTAAATATAAGATAAGTCATAATCAACCATAATAAATCTACGAGTTAAGGAAACATGTGCACAAATTGACAAGTACTTAGGAACAAAACCTAAAATAATGTATTGCACATTCAAAGATCATTCAAAGTCATATGAAGGAAAATGAATAGCTAATTTATAAGTTCTAAAATATTTTTCATCAAATGGATAAGTTATTATTGGACAATAGTGACTAAAATTCAAGATATGAAGAAGAACTAAGTTAGGGGATGATGATATGAAGCCTAACATAAAGGAAAATGTACCAAATATATCCAAATGTGTAAACATGAACCAATTATGATAAAAAATAGAAAATACACTTTTAAAATATTATTCTTATAAAACTAGGTGTGTATAGATACAACTAAACAAGTCCTATAAATAATCTCAAAATAATGCTTTGGTACATCTTGACTAGTTATAGCTTCAAATTAAAATATTTAAGAAAGTAAATACACACAAAAGATGTAAATGTCATACATATGACTAAATATATACAAGGGTAAAAATTTGAATGAATATAAATCTCTTAATTAGATACCTTTAAATAATAATGAGAAAGTAATAAACATAATGAAACTACTAAAATGAATCATAAAAAAATAAAGAAGATGCAACCTATAGAAGTTTTTCAAATGTTTCCAACAAGAAAACTAAAAAGAAGTATTACAAGGACAGTAAAGAAGGATTAAAATAAACATATGTTAAGGATAATATTAATTTAGAATAAATGGAAAATTAAATTAAATAATAAGGTACAATAATGAGGCCTAACCTTGAGAAAGAAATATGAATTTATGAGTGTTGACAAAAAAACTAGAATGATAAAACAACTCCTTTTCGAATAAAGTATGATAAAATAGAATTACGACAATAAATAACTTCATAGATGCAATGAAATTAGAATGAAAGTAAGTTGTTTCATGTTTGAAACAAAAGAGAGATGACAAAAAAATGTACAAGAATAGATAAATGAATAATAATGAAGAAAAGGAATAATATCAAACAAGTGAATGATAATTAGTAAATGGGGGAAGGAAAATAAAAGACCTTTATAACTATAAAAAAAATGTTATAAGGTGTTAAATGAGTTTAAGTTGATCACTATAGGAAAGTAATTTTTAAACCTTCATTCTTATAAAAAATGAAGAAGAAGACTTGAAATAAATAAATAAAAGGAACATATGAGATTTAGAGTGAATAGTAAAGGAATGACACCAAAAATAAGATTTGAGGATTGTGAAAATATTTGTGTGAGGTGAAGAATATAAAAATAATCACTCAAATGTTACATCCCAATTTTATTTTTTGAAAATGCAAATATTAATTGTAATGCATTATAAAATAGAAAAAATAGTGCACATGCAAACCCAAGAGTGGATTGCATATATAAATACATCTATAAAACATAATTTATCAAAAAATGATGATTCTCTATTTGTATTAGAATTTAAAATGGTAAAAGATACATATTTAGGGGCTATTATATCTTATATATAAAAATCACAAGAAAAATTATTTAACTCGTGACAACCCTTCACTAATTCTAAGAACCCAAAATATAACATAGAATAATAATGATGCTAATAATAAAGACAAATTTATGGATAAACATCCTATAGCATATATTTTACCTATTATAGACACTCAATTTTGGTACAAGCCTTCCTATTACAATATTTTTGGCATTATTTTATGCATATGGGTCATCACATTGAACTAGGGATTTATTAGCACTTGTTTATCTTTATTTTTCTTCTTTGTGATCCAATGGTCTTATTTTATTTTGTTTGTCATTTTGTCATGGTCCTATCATGCTCAAGATATTGTTTTTTATTTTCTCTCTTTTTATGCCATTTATATCTCTAGGATTCAATGATCCTAAAATGGGTGGGATCTACAGGCCCATTGATGCCATTCTTTTTTATTTTATTGGCACTTTTCCCCATGATTACATCTTGTTGGTGTTTGAATATATTTTTTATTTATTTCCCTTTTATTTTTTTAGTTTTACAGGCTAAAATATCTTTAATTAAAACCATAAAAATCACACACACACACACACACACACACACACACACACACACACACACACACACACACACACACACACACACACACACACACACACACACACACACACACACACACACACACACACACACACACACACAATATGTGATCATTGTAAGGAATTCCAATAATAAAATATCTAAATATCATTTGAAATAAGTATTTCTGAGGTTTATTACAAGTATCCAATCCAATTTACTCATTATAAAGTCTATGGATGCTCTACATTAGTTTATATTTTCTCAAGGACTTTCATGTTATACAAAATTAACCTATGCAAATGTGCATGTTATTGCCTCTCAAACTTAGGGAGGAAAGATGGAGTTTATTCTCTCAATTATCCATTCACACTACACATTAACTATGATGGGTTTGATTCAAGCATGAGAGATATGTAGTTGCAACCCCACCTTGGTGGTTGCTTGACCCAACTAATTCTTCTCCTTTTATAAGTCAAAGACATTGAAGGAGAAAATAATGCAATTTATGGTGTTATTAATAAAATCTTAGATGAATATTTTCTGTAAGTCACCCCATTTTATATTTTTAACTATCCTACATGTATAGGAAGTAGTATTTTTATTGGATAAATTAGTTTAAATAGACAGCTTGTGTAAGAGGTAGGATCATCTAGTGAATATTTTTTATTGATTTGTGATCAAAAGATGTTGCCTCTTTAAAGAGGCCTATGATACTTTATAGTCTGCTTATTTTATTTCACTATAATTTTTTTTTCCTAATCTTCTTCTAGTTTAGTGCATATTTTTTATATTTATAGATTAACCTATGTGCAAGCAAGTTCCTAATATTTGGTATTAGAGCACTTTTTATGGTCATGTTCCAAAACAACTTCAATAGTTTAGGTATTTATTTAATTATTCATTGGCTGTTCTCAACTCACCCAATGGGGATCTTGGTGATCAAAAAGTAGTTACAGAAGTGAAGGCACTAAAATTTTTTTTCCCCCATCTTCCCTCATTCAATGAGGAAGTTGACTCATTCTCAACCATCGATCTTACATCAAGATCAACTGTCTACATTCATCCTAAAAATTTATAAATCTAACCATCCTCCATCACTTCTACTAAGCCATGGTAGCCTAACGAGACCATGCCAAATTAGTAATCATGCCTTAGAGCCTTAGTGATCTCATGTTAGTTTGAATCCATCATCAAGCATCATTAAATCAAGCCATCCACAAGGGGAAACATTGTCAAAGTTCTTTTGCAAGCTTCATTGAGCACCCAAAATCAACAAATCCAAGCAAAATAGACAAAGATAGGGATATATCTATGGTAATTTGTAGTATGCAAGTCTTCCCTTTATGTTATAATATATATGCATTTAAATTTTTAGGCTAGGAGTTCAATTATTTGTTTGAATTTATAACATGTGTTTGTTATAACATTTGTGCATATTTAGATTTACCACGCTCGGTGGGAAAAACCCACAATCCTTTCTTTATTTTTTCTTGCTAGGTGTCTTAGGCTTAGTTGGTCTAGTTTTAGAATATGATTAGGAAAAAATTGGGTCAAAATTTGTGTCTTTAGCTTCAAAACTACATTTTTAGACTCACAACATTTTCATAATATGTAATAGTAAATTTGTACTATAAAAAACATATTCATGGTGATAATTGGTGATTTCATCATGTATGGTAGTTTTGACTATTTGCAGGTTCTATTTATGCAAGTTCAAGTTTCAATAAAAATGTTATAATTATAAATAAATTCTTACTATACTTTGGTGAATTTATACTGCTAAATGGTGAATCTACATTACATAGTGAATTTACATCACTAACAATGAATTTGCACCACTAAAAAGATAATTTGTAGTAAACAATGAATTTTTACTAAGTAACAATGAATTTTTACTAAGTACCAATGAATCTACACTCAATAATGGAAAATTTTCACTTTTAGTGGATATCTTTTAGATCCTATAACATTTGAATCGGGTATCCATTTGACCTCTCATTTATGCCAAAAAAAGATATTGAAAAGAAGTACACAACCATGAATAAATATTTTATTTATGGTTAATTATATTAATAATATTTTTAAGTTCACTAATTTACAGTTTTACACTTGATAAAGATTTTCATCAGCTCAAACTACTAACATTTAATCTTGCATGCTCACTTGTCAAAGGCATACAATTAACCAAACACACACTTTTTTAAAATTTAAGCCAAATTAACCAATCTTGTTTATATATCATCTATTTAGCTTTCCTTTCTTGTATTTTTCAGACCTAAGGTTGTGTGTACTCTTCCTTCACACTGCAAGGAAAACTTGGGAATCAAAAATAGCCTAAGTATTTTATTTTAACTGAGGCTTTAATTATGTATGATCTTCCCTCACACTTTGAGGTGAACTTGGGAATCAAAAAAAAAATTAACCTATTTATATTATCTTTTTGGGTCTTAAAATTAGGATTTTATCACTTAGCATAGAGACAAAGCATGTGTTCTGGCAAGTATATAAATTCTTAGGAAGTTAACATTATTGACTAAGTGGTTGTCCATTTTATAGGTGTCATGAAGTGAGGTGGTTTCATACCACTAATAGCAAAGAACTAAAAAACACCCTTACCACATGGATTTAGGCTTTGACATATTGTAAGGTATATAGAATATGCCCCTAAATAGCCTTGTTTAGCCTAGATTGCAAGCCTATTTTATGTAGATAGATAATGGTTCCAGGAACACAACATTCCTGAACATCACCCACCACATACCTTTTGAGCTACTATCAATGGGACACTAGATGATTGTAATCCTTCTTGATTAGCTAGGGTGTGCTTACTTATGAGTCTTGATTTCATCCTTATTTTACTAAACCACTTTAAAACCTAAGGTAAATTGAATTAAATCAAGTCAAATGTCAAATTGAATCCAACTTTAAATCAATTTAAACTAAATCTGATTAAAATGAGACCAAATGATCACACCCAATCCAATGGCATCTTGAAAGAATAAAAACAACACTTTTAATCCAAATCCATTCACCTTCAATGATGTTGATAGCCTCCCATCCACTAGTTGCAATTCCCATCATGATATCCCCCATGTAACTTGTAAAGGGAAACCCTTATAAAATCCAAGCCATATCAATCAAACCATCTAACATCCAATGCCAAACTACACATTTTTGAACTTTGGAAAAATAGTGAAAATCTACCACAACACTAATAACCATCCCATACTCATTTTGGTCTTGAGACTTGAATCTTCAATATCCCAAAATTTGGAAGAAAAATGATGATAAATAAACCCTCAAACAATAAAACTACAAACAACCATCCTAAAATCAATCATCATCTAATGGATCGATCAACCATTGTCAAATTAGTAACCCACCAATTGAGCCCCTAAGCCACCATTATCTAACTATATCCAAGGATCATAACTTACACAATAATTGAGAGTATTCATGTTTGATAATTAGAAAATGGGGATATGCTAAGATACCTTCCTATAACATGATCAGTCACTTCCATAAAATTATAAAGGTCAAACCAATCCCATCGAAGATCCAAAGATATCCCATTTCCACACCATTTTTTGTCCACCCATCTTCGATCAACCCACCTTTGAAAATACTATATTTGATGAGCCTATCTTCGATTAATCCAAAATTGACCAAATCATCATTGGTCTAGCCATATATGACGAGCCCATTAATGATCCACCAATATCTAAAAAATGCATCTTTGATCAAACCATATTTGACCAACCCATCTTGGACAAGCCCATCTTTGATTCACATGACCTAGTTCAAATATTTTACCAACATTACTTGCTTTAAATATTTTATCTGTCCATATCTGACCAATACAACACACCATATTTTGACCCATCATCCAATCTCCCATCACATATCAAATCTCCCAACACCATGCCTGAACTTACAAAGGTAATTATAGACAATGACATCTATGTTTCCCTTCATGTGAAAAAACACACCACATCTCCTAATAGTAGTGGAAATCCTAACATGAGCATAAAATATAATCAATTACCTAGTAGTTTAGTTCTACAATATTTATCAAATATGGTCTTATTTTAGCTAAATAAATCAAAGAGCTCATTAACTCTTTGATATATAAAGCTGTCCTAGCACCATGTTTCCGCATAAAAGTACCCCATTACAAAAAAAATCTATTAAATCATGATTTATAAATGTAAAATACTTGGCCTTTATGAGCAAGGAATCCTAGAGCCAATCCATGTGTGCATAAATTGAGGATTTCATAGTATCAATTACAAACCACCAACTTATCAAAATAAGAGCATCAATAACACTTACGTAATTCTTGAGGAAGATTCCACCATCATAAAAAAGTTTCCCCTCATAGCCTTTATAGCATATTTATTCTACCTATTCCTTCAATAACATTGTGATCCATACCATTCATTTTAACTATCAATATCCTACAATTATCAACCAAGAACAACATAATCACACATCATCCAACCTCTTTTAGAATGACAAAGCAATCACAAAATTCATGAAACTTCAAGATGACACTCACCATGAAATTACATATAGGGATACAAAATACATCTTGATACATCATCATCTCTTGAGGAAAAAGTTATGTTCCTCAATTAAAACAAATCAAATATTCAAAATAATAAAAAATGAAACAAATCAAACATCAATGTCCTTTAGTGATAACCTCTTGGAGGCACCATTAGACAGTCAAAATAAAAATAAAAATGTAAGTAAAAAAAGGACCTCAAACAACTGCAAGATTAAGACATCATTCATATCAACATTTCCATGGAGGAATTCCTAAAATCATCATACTTATAGCCACTCTCAAGCCTAAGTACAAAAAATATCTCATGATTTTCCTAAGGTAATTTTGTCTTTGATCCCATCCCCACAACATCCATAATTATGTCATATGAAGTACACATTAATTATTTAAAATTAAAAGGATATGTGAGACTATTGGTCTCAATCCCCCTTAGTCTCATCAAATTTACTTTCACCTCTATAATACCATCATGTATCTAAATATTTCACATAATTCAAAACCATATCTCATCCAATGTATATCCCACATAACCCTCCTTGGTGGCACACACCCTCTATCATGGGGGTCTTGACAGAACCTAGTTAAGGTGTTTAAAGGAATCCAAGTCAAAAATTTATAGATTTAATGACAAGATATGAAGAACACATGTAAATGACATGGTATACAAATAACAATAGTTCATAATAAGATACTAGCCAACTAAAGTCCAAATCAAACACCTCTTAGATTAAAGGATCATCAATCTCCATAAATAAATAAAAAAAGTCAAAAAATTAGAAATGTAAAAAGAAATTTAAAAAATAAAAAAATCAAAAGAGAAAGGGAAATAATTATCCATAGTTGAAGACCTTTTCTATGGTGCTTTGGATAAGTACCATGATGAAAACAAGTTTTTGACGTCATGTATAAATAAGTTATCTATAGGTACCCTCCACTTGGGGGAAAATACACTCCATCCATTTGGATTTCTTCACCTTCTCTAAATATATCCCATCATGACAATCATTCTCACCATTTTGACCTTGTTAAAGAAGTGGAATAAGTCTTGAGATCTATTTTGAAACATCTTAACACATCCATAGAAGGGTGATTCAATGACTAAACACATCATTCTTACATAATGTGATCCTTAGAGGTCCATGACCACCACCATCATCATCCCTCATCTTCATCTTTGCCATCACTTCCTCATTGTCCATCATCAATCCCTATCCATCCCAAGTCAACCCTAATCAACCCTAAGAATTATTCTAAATCCCTTACATCCACTACCACTGACATCCTCATTTTTATAATAGGTGTTCCCTTTGTTGGTACCCTTTATAAATAAACCCTAAAATCCCATAAAATTAGAAACACAAAAAAAAATATAAAATATAGAAAATAAAATCAAAATCAAAAGCAACATAAAACATCTTGATGCACTTCCAATCTCGTTCACAAACACTTTTGCATTCATGACATTCTCATAAGCCTTCATAGAGAAAATTACCTTTCTATTCTAAATGATGGTCCAAAATATATTATGACCTCCCTCTATTCTTATTCCAACCTTATCTAACCCTAATTAAGTTACTAAATCAATCTTTCTATTCATTTTCTCCTCCAAAGCACCTTTCTAGATTTCATCTACTAGTAGCCCTATTTTAGGGTAAACCTGCTTGTTGAGAGCATCTATCAAAATAAAATAATCATATATTCAAGGAATCACTAAGCTCATACAACTTCTCCCTAAACCTTTTAACACAACTCTCAAGATAACTTGTACTTCTTTCTTTAAGCCTTTCACAAATTAGCCCTCTATTTGTGTAAACCTTCTTGTCTTGATACGTGTATGGATTTTATATCTAGAATAGTTACCTTTCTAAATACCCATTAGGATCTTCCAAGTGAATCAATCACTTTTAGACCCTCTTATTTAGACAAATCCACTTTTCCTAAGTCACTCCCACTCCTTTAGCCCTTTTCTAGGCCTAACACTTAGCATGCAGTCTCATTTCCATACTTATCCATACATTACAACCCTAAAATCACCTTCATCAGTTATAAGACATCATTTTAGGTAAGATTACAAATTTATGGGATTTTCTAGTGGTTATTTTTCCTCTAATGGATAAAACCCTAGAAACTAGGGTTTATATCAACTATTAAGGCCGAGAGGGTAAAGAAATGCATATCTTTCCTTAGAAATCATTTTAGAACATTAAAATGGTGGGAATATGTCTATCTGAACCTCTTACCTCTTTATTCTTCATATAAAAAGTCATTATAACCCTTTATCAATTTTAAAAAGGCAATCTCAGTCAAATTTGACTGTATATTGTTAACAATAATAGGGTATACTGAGTTTCTTTCTAAATATCAAAGTCAATAGATCATGTAACCTATGATAAGGCACTTCACATGTTTCTATGATAAATTTAACCCTTCATCAAGATTTATTTTGGGATCAAAAACACATTACCATACCAAAAACAAACTCAATACTTAGAAACCTATCTTCATTGACTATATTTTATGAATTAGGACAGGGTATAGACAAGGTTTCTACTTTAATTGATTAAATGACCCACATTAGAATTAATACCACCTTAATCTCTTTCTTAATACCTTCAATTACTATCCAAAACTTCTTCCTTACTCATTTGAATCCATAACAAGTTTCTATATAACATGACTCAGTCTATAAGACTGTATTTTGTCCTTGCAAATAGGGTACACAAAGTTTGGTTTCCACTTTCTTCATCAATGGATTATTTAACTTGTCATAGGTTGATATATATATATATATATATATATATATATATATATATATATATATATATATATATATATATATATATATATATATATATATATATGTACAATGACTATTCCATGTTTATTTCCATCTTATTTTATCAAACAAAACTCAATGTCTTTTGTGATAAGATACACGTTTCTAATTTTATGGACTGTATATGTCATGCATACTCTATCCATAACTTACAACTTCCACACCAATGACTATTTCCAATTTACTCTGAGTTTCTATTTCAAAATAGAGACTAAAATAAGATAACAAATAAGATCAATAATATTATCAATCACTTACAAATTTAATTGTTCCACACACATATATTTTGCTACACAAGTAGATTCCTCCTTTGAGGCCATACAAGCCCTGACAACCTTCTTAAACCATTCCTCCTCTGCTCCTCTTATTTTTTTTTTCTTTTCAAATTTTTTGCTTGATTATATAATGTTATTTTAGATCAGCCTTGATCCACTCCTATGCCATTCTTTGGCTTTAAAACTAAAGAAAGAAGAATTTATCATCTAAAACAAACATGCTATGTTGAGAGGTCTTGACCAAGACTCTCTCAACTACTCTCCTTATTTATCCTACATGCCAATTTTGGTTTCCAACGTGAGAAACTCCTTTAACCTTATCTACATGACCTTATTTACTTCACCCTTTTCACTTTTTACCTTTACAAATTACCAATACCCCTTCAAGACAAAGTTTTGAAACCTTTCTCCTTGAAGAACATTTTTGGAGGGAAAACTTATTCAAATGCTTATGCTAATGCCTATTGAAGGCTTATCCAAACTAGTTATTTCTCTTCACTAAGCATCATGCTAGATGCTCCTACATCACATCTTCTCTTTTATTTTTGTGTGTTGTTCATTTAAATGTTTGTGTGTGCAGTTTATTATTTGTTGCTTTAGTGTCAGTCCTTTAACATATGATAACAAGTTATCATTTTGTATAATGTCATTTTATATATCATAAATAATATTTCTCAAAATTAGAATTCACACAAGCTTGGTATCATGTTCCAAGCATCAACATCCATCACCATCAAATATTTCTTCTAACTACCCACTCACATTACCTACATGTGTAGAACTCATAGGAGCCATGAATAAATCTCATCCAATTGAATCTAATATTAACTAATTTGTATCTAATTTAATTATTATAAAATTTGAATTGGTCCATATCCAATCTAAATCTCATTCCAATCTCAACTTATCCATGTCCAATCTCATCTAATCCATATCTGATCAATCCATTCTAATCTAATTATATTATAGCATGAGTATCAATCCATTATTATTGGGGGCATCCTTGTGTGCCTATTTTTTTGGCTTCTTCATTATTTGAAATCTTGTTACTGAATCATACAATCATTCATCAACATGATTATCACATCATCAATTATGCAATCAGTTAAATCTTTGAGTTACACTTGCATATCCCAAACAATCAACCAACACTCCATCAATTCAATCAAAGTGTGTAGCTTCATTAAGATATATTGTTCCCAAATCCACTCCCTTGCATATATAATTTATTAGGTAAAATCAAGATCACAACTTTATCATCGATATATATTTTCCCAATTCACTCCCTTGCATATATCGTTGCTTGGGAAAGATATCATCAATAAATATTAATAAAAACATGTAATCTTTAGCTAAAGTGAATAAATTACATTATTCAATGCATTAATATTCCATATTCATATCTATCATCAACCTACTCTATCATCATCATTTCCTAATACAAACCAACCCTTCTTTCTTCACTCCCACCCATCCATTTTAACCATCATCTATCCATTCTAATAATTTTCTTCTCATTTCGAGATTTCATTTGTTTATTTCATCCCCGCATGCCTTATAAATGGGGAATAATACCTAACCATTCATCATACTATATATCATGTTAAAAAAGGGCATCTTTGTATGCCCTTTTAAAAAAAAAAAAATCATTATTTGAAAGGTTGTTACTTCACCCATTGCCTCACAACATCCTTTCAAAGAGGGGGAAAATGCATATACATGAAATCTACCACACTGGTGTCAGCACTAACATAATATAATTATCCATCCATATTGAACCTTAATTTCCCTATTTCATCTTATATCATCCCTTATCCATCTGTAATCAACCCTAATCCTGTCAAACACCTCCATTGTCTAACCTTTCACTATTCATTACCATCCTCCAATCAATTAATCATGATATCATAATAAAATATCAAATAACATATAATTACCATCTCTTTATCTTATGGGTTAATCAATAAATCAATCCTTATTAATTAGTTGACATCCATCTAAAAAGTATCAGACAAAAATGGAGTGGTTAAAAATGTAGTGTGAAAAATGTAGTGAGGATAAAATTTAGCAAGGAAAAAATGTATTGAAGACAAAACATTGCAGGAATAAAACATAGTAAGAGATGTGCTCACACATAAGATGACACAACTTTCAACCTCACAAAATCACATTTTCCTCTATTATTTTTCTTATAAATTTGGTGCATTACTTTTCCTCCATGAAATGTTAGCTACTATCAACAAAATGAACTAGACAACAAATAAACAATGTGATAATCACTAAAATGTCCCAATTATGTTCTTCACAACATTTTTGTGACATTACCAATACTGATACATTTTTCCTTGCTATGTTTTATTGTCATGATGTTTTTATCATACTACATTTCTGTCATACTAGGTTTTTGTCACTACATTTTTTACTGCTATGTTTTTGTCCACTATGTTATCACATAGAGTGAATTAGTTGGTTAACACTACTAATAAAATCCATGCACCAAATATCCAAATAAATAAATAAAATAAAACATTATCACATCACCCATCTATTATCACATCATCCAATATTTTAATCATATCATCACATAACTCCAAACCCCAAGTCAATCCCCAAATCCAAGGCAAGGGGGGAAAATTATGATAATATCTAATCAAGCACATACTTATTCAAATAAAACCTTACACATCCAACTCCCCTCATTTATTCCCATCTTCTCTCATTCAATGAGGAAGTTGAATCATTCTCAGCCCTTGATCTTGCATCAATATCAATGGTCCATATTCATCTTGAAAATCCATAAATCTAACCATCCTCCCTCACTTATACCAAGCCATGGTAGCCTAATGAGACCATGTCAAATTATCAATCATGCCTTAGAGCCTTAAGGATGTCATGCTAGTTTTAATTTGTCATTAGATATATTTTTATGAAGCCATCAAGCCATCCACAAGGGGACAAGTTGTTGGAGCTAGTGCATGAGCTTCATTGAGCACCCACAATCAATAAATCCAAGCAAAATCAACAAAACAAGGGAGATCTCTATGGTAAGTGGAGGTATGAAAGTCTTCCCTTTATGCTCAATCAGAGGTGTGTTTCATTTATTAGGCTAGGAGTTCAATTGTTTATTTGAATTTATAACATGTGCTTGTTATAACATTTGTGCATGCATACAATTTTTATCAACAAAATGAGAATTTCCCCCCAAATTAAGGCTTCAAATAATGTTGTCTATATATTTTAGGTTCCATGCACCTTTCAGTATATAGGAAGCACCTCAGGTTTTTATTTCATCATAGGAATCATTTGATCATTTGTATTATATGATGCACTAGACATTTGTTAACCCTAGAAAGTTACTCATGTTGTATCTTAGAGATAGGATAGTGGGATAAACGAAAATTCAATTCATCATAATTAAAGATCTAAAATATTGGGTCTGTTACACGATAAAAAATTTGTCATGTAATTTTATAGTACACCATTATTAAAATTTTCAAACTGACCATTTTAATGCCTCTTGTGAGTCTTGTCGATATAGTGGTCCTAAATCATTTGTGTTCTAGATCCCACCAAGATGAGATTAATTTTACAAATAAAAATCATGTGCACAAGAATGTCACAATAGGGGAATCAACATCAACAACTATGATATTTGGCATGTGCTTGGTTTTGCATTTATGTGATTTGACATTCTTTTTCATTTGGTGTTTGAAGGTATTCAACATTTATTCAATTTTACATTCATTGTACTTGACATTGATTGTATTTGGTGTTTGTGTGATTTGATTTAGAACTCCTTGAAATTTGCGTTCATTTGACATTCGTTTAAATTTACATTTGAGTGATCTAGTATTTAAAATCATTTATTGGAAAAGTGAATTTGAAAGCACACGATGAATTTCGATTAACATTGCATGAGCCTTTGGTTCGTTAAGGTCCATTTAGAGAAATCATTAAGGGGCTCGCATTGCGAACTTGTCAAAAGAACTACCAAGGAGCATCCAAAAGGATATTAAATGAAGAAGGAAAAAGTTTTTTTTAATGTTATTTTTCACTTATAATGTAACAAAGTGGATTTTTTATCACATTTTACTAATTTCAAGGCAAAAATATTAAGTGAGAAATTTGAAGTGAATTTCCAAATCATAAAAATTGGTGAATTGTTTTGCATTTCCTTTCGAATCTTGTAAGGTGTAAGATACATACATCTCGTATTTGAAGCGCATTAAGGTGTCTCCTACGTATTAAGAGTATGAAATAGTCCCATATACTATAAACTACCTTATAAACCATAACCTCGAAAGAAAAAATAAAAATAACGTGAAAACAAAAAATAAAGATAAAAGGCCGTCCCAAGTACCATTTCCAGCCTGTTGTCCATATTCTTCAGCCAATGAAAAAGGCACAAAGATAAATAAATGCAATTAAAAACTCCATTTCCAGCCATGAGATGCCATCAACAACCAAATAGCATCACTCTCAGCTGTTAGAAGAAAGTAAAAATGACAAACAGACCTGCAAAAGCTTCATTTCCAACCAAAAATAAAGAACGATAAATAAAATAAAGACAAGTGTAGGTTGTCCAAACGACATACATGTTTCATTTCAGCCACATAAGCTCCACATTGCGCAATTCTTCAGCATGGCAAGCTTTCATGCAAGTTGATAACAAGAAGAAGAGAGTGCACACCATCCAAAGTATGCTTCCAACGCCATTTCACAACCTGTGTACAATAGAAATATAAAGATCGAGGTAAACTGGAATCATTGAGACAATGGAGAAAGTGAAGAAATCAAAGCCGGTGTTAAATCTTAGAGCTCTAAAAGATGTGGTGATGGTGAGGGAGCCAAGGCGACTTTCCAAGATCAAGCCAATGACATAAATTGAAGATACATATCTACATGCAAAAGAAACAGATGACACACAAAAGATAAATTCAACATTGAACTGAGCAGGCCGATTTAATTTTAAGAAATTCAAGCCATATGAAGAATCTAGGTGAAAATTAAAGAAGCCATTCGAAAATGCCAAGTTGATAACTCGCTAGCCGTGGTGATCAGATCTTGCTATGAGAAGCCTGTATCCAAAGGTCGAAGAAATCTCTCAAATACCTACAGAGTAAACCAAGCTATCAAAATAGACCTCCATGCATAAAAAAATTGCATTCAAGCTGATGATAGACCTACACTCCAAACCAAAACAAGTAGAGATGGCAAAGAAGTGCACGAAGTGAATTCGGTCAGCAAAGTAAACATAATTCTGAAACGTGAAGGATTCAAAACCAAGCTGGAAGTGAAAAGTAAACATGATATGATAGAAAACTTTCATAAACGAGTTGGTGTCAAAACGCCATGTTGATATCAATAATTCTACATACAGAAAAGCTAGATAATCAAAGATAAATTCTTCACATTTCTCCTATTTCTAAATGATTGTAAAATCGAAGATCATCCTTCCATTTCAATTTTTGCGTTGTTTCAACAATAAAAATTGAACATTAGGTGCTATAGATTTATGAACAAGTACTGGATGATGAACAAGTGGGCTAATGTAAAGAGAGTTCCAAAAAACTTGCCAAAGAGTGATTTCTGTGAAGAAATAAGTGACATAATCATTCTTCTCAACTGAGTGCTTTGGATCCCATCTAAACATTATTTTCAGCCATGGATGTACAAGTTTGTATGCATTATCCTCAATGTAAATCAACTCATTGACTGCTCATCAATAATAAGCGATGTCATGCACAAACAACTCATAGAAGTAAAGACAACAGGTCATCTTTACTTGACGGCATATCTGGTGTAACGAATAGCCAGAACAAAAATTGTTGCAAGCTTACACACTAGAGGGATCATGGTTACAGGGAAAAACAAAGTATATCTTTTTATCCCCAACTCGAGATCAAGGCAAGTGTGAAACACTCCAGACATGTCATTGATGCTTTCTTTCTTCACATGATCAGGATGCTAGAAAATGATCCCAATAAAAGGTTGTCGCTACAAGGAATGGAGATGATCCCAATTTCCCACCTTATCTTATATTAGATTTTGTGGATTTAATAATGTTCCTTATAAGTTGCCATGGTATGTTACAAGCGGGCTTTGATGGAATTATGTCGACAACTGGCATCAATAAATCGTCTCTTTAGAGAGAAACACAAGACCACACATTTCCAAATTTCAATAAGAAAAAACAAGTGTTCTTCATTTCATAAATTTGATGTAATGGATGCCAAAATGACTTTGAAGACTCAACAACTATTCTTTAGAAGGTGGGAATTCGGCATCTATGGATTAATTGAAAGGATCTTAGTATAAACATTGTCAGAAAGTTGAATACTATTGGGTGGATTACGAAGATGAAGGCAACATAAATTTCAAAGAAATCATTCTAGGATGACACTTAAACAAATAATGGCTTTTGACTTGGAGATTGTGCTAATAGGAGTAACTAGATCAAATTAATTCTATGCATCAACTCAAAGAACAGTTGTCAAATTTGATCCTAAAAGAGTTTCTTGCATCTTCAGGGTTTGATGCTTCCTCCATCAAGAAATTCATCAAGATACATAATTAATTTGAATAAATAAAGAATAAAGTGATTGAATATCATGTTGTCCCAGAGTCAATATCAAAGGTATAAATTGTTTGTGAAGTTTATTTCAAAGCTCATAATTTCTTAAATGCAAAAAATGTTGAAAAGTTTACATGAGAAATTTAGGAATTCTAAAGTTTCAAAAAACAAACATAGAAACTTTCCAAAAGCACAGGTAGAATTTTCAAGTCAATGTCTAGTCCAATAGTACATGTTCATTCTCATAAAATTAGGATAAGTGAATTGGCTTCTAGTTATCGAAATCATGTATAAGAATGTGTACTACAATATGTCTACGAGTAGTTCTAGTAGGTAAAGATTTGCCTTGATAATATGTGTTCATTCTCATACTATTAGGATATACAAATTAGATGATAGTTGGTTGAATTGGATATGTGAATGCACTTCAAAAAAATCACAGGTTTGATAAAACACTGGTCACCAATGAATCTAGAATTCGATTGTGTTCCACTAAAGAATGCAATCCTGTAATCAAAATTACAAGTTAAATAAGTCCCACTTTACACATCTTGGAACATGTTATAAAGATACTTTATAATGACATATTATAAAGTCACTTTGTATTATAAAACTACTTTATTTCAAAATTTTACGCTATGTTATAATAAATGAAGTATTTTTAATTCCAGAACATTACTCCATATTGTCATAAAGTTTTAACTAAAACCCTAACCAACTTTTGTAATAATATGAAAGGCTATAAATGTGAGTTATAGGGTCACTTTTTAGAGACCTTTTGATAGAATATATGTTTGTGTGGTGAACAAATTTAAAAAAAAAAAGAGAATTTGCGTTCTTTTGCAAAGATTAATATATAGAAGCTTATTAAGAGTTTGTGTCTTTAATTTTATTTTTCTTGGTGAATGATTATTACTTTTAAGTTTAATGTTTATTTATTTTTTATTCTTTCTTAAAATTAAATGTTTAATGTCGAAATGTCAATGCTTTTAATTATTTATAATGTGTAAAAGTAATTGAGATATGAGTTTATTTAATCATGTTCTCCCTCTCTCCCTCCTTTACAATATTTTTCAGTCCTATATAAAACATCATGAATGCAAATTTTTCTTGTATCATGTGTACCCATACTTTCCCTGCTTTCTCTTATTTTCAATAAAGAGAGACCCCTCTAAAAATAGAGGAGGGACTTTGTCCCCTTCACTTTTGATAAATTATTCATTTTGTCCCCATGCAAAATAACCCACCAACACTTTTTAGCACCCATTATGGGACACGTTTTTACCTTTCAATGCTACCCATAAAATTTAGTGTTCTTGCCATATGACCATCCCTAGAGTTCAAGCACCTGTTTACCAACCAAATATTGATTGGGTATGAGCTACACAAAATGAAATCTCTTATAATATTATAAATTTTATGTGGAACAATCGAACAAGTGCTATTCAATTTCAAAGAGTTGTAGCTATATTAAAAGAAGAAAAAGATCTTATTGACCTCACGTAGAGCTCCAACCCCTATTGCATGAAGAAAATCTAGCCAAATTATGATAAGATCTATTTTAAGATCCCTTCAACTATCACCTAATCCTAAATCATTAAATATTCTTCATCATGGATGAGAAAATAATCACCAGTGTGAGTAAATCAAAAGGGATTTCAGATTCCTTCTTTGATATTCAATAACAATTCAATTTTAAATTGAGCCCAAGAAGAAGAAAAAGAACCAATAAATTTGTAAGCATTTCTTCTAGCCCATAGAATAAACATGAATATGGTATTACTATAAAAATCCAAGCTCTTGTTCTATCTAGAATAATATTTCATTTGAAGGTTAGATTTTGAAGCATGGTTGTGATACCTTTGGGATTGAAAATAAGGTCATTAGGTTTGGCAAATTTGCAAGAACTTCCTAGAGGTTCTTGAAACAATTTTCCCAATTTTTTGGGTGATGGAAAGCAACATCTTGATGAACATATTGCCACATTATTTATTGTGTATGAGATTCTTGGAGTAGAAAATGATTTTTTTAAAGTAAGATTGTTCATGGAAACTTTGCAAGAAGGAGTTTTAGTCTGGTTTTGCCACTTAAGAGTAGGGTATATAATTGATTGGAACACAATGAAAATAAAGTTTTAATAAATATCAAAACTAGTCAAGGATGCACATGCCCTACTTTGTTAATTATCATAGATGAAAAAATAACCTCAAATATCAATGTTGGAGTTTGTTACAAATTTAAAACATTGTTGCATAAGATGCCTATAGCTACTACACCTATGATTGAAAATAAATATTATTTCTTCATTAACTCACAATTGGAAGAGGAGATTTTCATCATGAGGAGAGTCTGATAGCATATTTGACACTTATAAAATGGCTATATATGTGGAAGATGGTCTCATCATGGCTAGTAAATTCAAAAAGACTTCTAAAAAAATTAATGGTCAGGATTCAAGTCAAATTTCCTCTAATCCTCTTGTGTAGAAATTGTCCAATGACTTGATAGTCTTGAAGAAACATATGTCTTATAATAAGCCATCCCTTTTATATAAATTTGTACTAAGAAATAACTATGTTCCATACAAAGCTAATCATAATCGATTCCTAACACCTCAACAAAGATTGGCAATTTAAGCTCCTTTGTCTAAAACTTCTCATGCCAACACAAAGTATGAAATTTGTGAATAATATGGACATATTGATGATGAAGGCATTGAATCTGAGTAAGAAAATTCAATTTTTTTAAAGATTAAAGGTGAATAACCTGATGGTGAATTGTCTATTTTATGTTTTGAGTATGTGTCAGATTCTGATGAATATTATGATGTTGTAGGTGAAATGAATAGCCAATCCTTCATGTTTTTCAAGTGATCATGGAATAAATAAGTAAAAAATAAAAATGAAGCTAAGAAAACTAGAGAAAAAGTTGAATGATAAAGAAGCTCCTAAAGTGCCTCTAACAAAGGTCATTCTTAGTAGAGGCTCTTCTTTACCTAATCAATTTAAATATAAGGCACTAGATTAAAATCCAAGAACCTCAACCTTCTCTCTATCTAATGTTAAAAATACTCAAAATCCTAATGATTTACTAAAATTTTATCAAAATACATTCCCGATCAATACCAATTTTAAAATTTCAAATTCTAATAGCCTACCTACATTTGACATAATAGACCACGTGAATAAACCAAAAATTAAATGTGTCTATTTGATTATTTGACATGTAATCCTAATCAACTTGATAAGTTGGTCAAATTCATTTAACAAGGTAATCCTAGTATGTATTAACCTATATTGAAATGTCTCCTCAAAACCTTTGAAACCATAAATACATAAAATCTAATGGTCATTTCCACATCAAGTACTAGAAGATAAAACCTTTCTATGTCTCTTTTCTCATTAGAGCATGTAAGTATAGTAATTTCATCAATGACTATAACATTTGAAAATTTCATGCCCACTAAGGTTTATGACACACTCAAGCTCACCTACACAAAGACATCCAGATGTTGTTTCTCTATGGAGACCAAACAAGTTTGTTTAGATGGCTAGATTAAATACACATAAGTATCTCTAGTTGCTTATCCTCAAAAGAGAATCAAGATGACAATACTAGTAGCAGGGATTCCTATAACATATGGAATTTCATTGAGTAAATATTTTGAAAAGACTTTGGATGATAAATTAAAATGAAATGGTCCCATGCCATGATTCCATTAAAATTAGTTAAGAATAAGTTATAACCTGAATCCAAGATAAAGTACATTGTTGAGAAATTAGATGATCCTCACACAAACATCTTGTATGAAGATACAAGGTTGGGAAACTATAATATTATGTCTGAGAATGAGGAAAATGTCCCTAAGCTAATTAAAGTAAATCCAAATAATGTTTGAACTTTAGAGTTTGATGATATCTTCTCTTTTATAGCTTTTGGTGTTGTGGTGGTGATCATATCATGAAATGAAGAAAAATTTCCTCTCTTCTACAAATTAATTTTTTTAAATACCAATAACATAACCAAATATGAATCATTACTTCTAAGCCTCAAGGTAGAAAATAAATGGGAATCAAGATTCTAAAGGAACAAGGTGATAATCAGATAATAATCAAGTTGATCAAATATCAATTCCAAGTGAAGAATGATCATTTGAGACATATAGAAACAAGGATTGGGATTACATAGAAACTTTTGAATCTTTTTCCATTATTAATTGTTTAAGAAATAAGAATGATAAAGTGATTATTTAATAGTCTCCACTTAATTGATGATTCTTACCCTCAGTTTAGTGCAACAAGTATACCATTGAGGTGGTGTTTTGACCGAGCATTCCTGACAATTCTAAAAATGATAGGACCGAAGCTCCCCAAAGCTCTGACACAACTTGTCAGATTTAAGAGCACACATGATTACCAATGTATAAGCAACTAAACATGCGGAATCCAGAAGAACAAATAACTATCAATGAGAAAGCACACAGAATATGAGAGGCAATATACAATTATATTCAACTCATTACAAAGGAATTTACAACAAAGAGGTGGCACTCTTTCTTCCACTTCGTGGGCTTACAGTAAACTTCCCTCCAGAGTAATCTTCTCTCATAGGTCACAACACACAGCTAACACAAGCTGTTGTTCACCTCATTGCACATCTGTACAATCGAGTACACAACCGTACTCCAAGTAGATCTCTCCATGATCCTGCTGATGTATTGATGTCACCTTGGATCTAGCTACCCCGCTGATCTCCTTTCTGACCCTCGCATCCATACACCCCTGCAAATCAAACCTGATCTTACTTATCCATACATGGGGAATCCTACTTGATTCCACCATGGGAAGAACTCTCCAAGCTTCACATAGCTCTTCTCCAAATTCTCCACTTAACAATACAGCCCATGAGTCTATTATATAGATCTCATGCATACACTGACTAGACTTGCGGCTCAAGGCTTCGAACAAGCCTTTAACATGCAAACTCCGCGTTCACTTAACTGACTGTTCCTCAACAGCAGTTCAGACCGCTACAGGTGACCGACGTTGGTCCCTGCCCTCCTGGAGGTGACCGACGCCAGCCAATACACTGCTGATGCTAGTTTCCCTTCTGCGTCCCCTGACCGACGTCGGTGTGGCCTGCCGACACCGGTGACTGCGTACACTGGAAACCCTCTTGTTTGCCTTAAGGTGTAGCTTTTAGCTCCACACCCTAACAAAAAATTGGCAAGTTTTCAATGATATTCAACAGATCATTATATTCCTCAAAAATATGGATAACTTCTAAAATGCTTATTTTGAAGTTAGTGACTTGGACTATAGATAATCCGCTTCTCAAATTTATGGAGAAGGAATTGAAAGTGAATATAATGAAGATGGCATGATTTTATTAAAAGGAAACAATATTCCCAATGGCCTCATCCTCCTTTCAATCAAATAACTCTTCAATAAACATGTTAGTTTATTGAGAAAAATATGTAAAAGGACTCTTTCAACTTAGTGGATTACAAATAAGTAAGCATTGGTTCCAATGAAAAACCTATATTGGCCAACATTGATAAGTGTTATTCACCTAAATAATGTATAATGTTTATCTCACTACTCAAAAATTACATAGACATCCTTGCATATTCATATGCAGTTTTAAAATAATTTCAATCCAAAGAAATGTAGCACACCATCCCTCTCAAGGTAGGTTTGATTCCTTTCTAGTAAAAACTAGGGACATTACAACCAAAAACTAATGGGGACTATTTTTTAAGAGATCTTGAAAATGCCAAATGCAAGAAACATATTTCATATTCATCATTCCACAAAGGTTGTGAACATTGTGATTTTACATAATAAAAATGGTGAGCTAAGGATTTATGTTGATTTTAAAAATTTTAATTGATAATCTTTGAAGGATAATTATCCTTTTCACATCATGGATTAAGTGGTGAAATATATCACAATCTTAAGTATGCTACCAATTCTTGATGAAAGATCAAGGTATAATCAAATTGAAGTTGTGAAAGAATACCAACACAAAACTGCATTTACAACCCCATGGGGTACATTTTCATATAGAATAATGTGATTTGTTCTCATCAATGTGGGAAAAAAATTCAAAGAGCAATCGATATGATTTTTAATGATCTAAAGAATAAGATAATAATTTTGTAACTTGATGATATGGCATTATTTTCAAAGAAAAGGGAAGATCATTATGAGCATTTTGAGAAAGTATTCGAGAGATGTCGATTTCATGGATTTATTTGAATCCAAAAATATTTATTTTTGGATTCATATAAACAATTTTTTTAGGTCATATAGTGTCTAGATAAGGTACAAAGATTGATATTGAAAGAATTGAGTCCAATCAAAGCTTATCCCTCCCAATAAGCAAACATAACATTCGTTGTTTCTTCAAAAAAGTGAACTTTTTAAGAAGGTTCATGATTTATTTTATAAAATTTACAAGGCACATAACTAACATGATGAAAGGTAAAATTGAGTTCAAATCGAATAAATATGGGAAGATTGTATTTAACAAGATAAATATTTCCATTGCTTATGCACCAACACTTGTGTGCCCAAATTTCAAGAAAGATTTTATTATCTATATCTAATCATCAGGGCACACTCTTTCAACTATTCTGATTCATAAAAATGATGGAGTGGAATCTCCTATTTCTATCATGAGCTTTGGATTAAAAAATAATTATCTTGAGTAGTTTTTAATTGAAAAGCATGCCTATGTAGTAGTCAAGGAAATCAAAAAATTTATGTGTTATATTTTGAATTCCCATACTTTAGTGATTATCCCTAATATATTTATCAAGTCAAACTTTATGTAATTAGAACTTGGTTCAAAGATATGTAATTATATAGTGAAATTTAAATAATACAACCTTGACATCAAAAAAGAGTTTGAGGACCTAGTTTATGTCAACTCATAGCAGAAAATGAGCCCAACAAAGAAAATTTTGATGAATTGTGAGAAGAAGATGTGCCTGAAGCTTTACCTATTGATTTGTTCATCAGGTCCAATGATTAATGGTATTATAATATAACATACTTTATCCTCTATGTAAAATTACCTAAAAGTCTTAGTGAAAAAGAAAAGAGTGAAATAAAGCTCAGAGCAGCCAAATCTGTGATATTGGACAACACCCTCTTCAAAAGAGGGCTTGATGGTCTCTTCCTTAGGTGTGTCAATAAGGATAATCAAAAGAGATTGTTGGATGAATTTAATAATCAGTCATGTTGTGGTAATTTATATTCTTCAGTTATGTCACACAAATTTTTGAAAGCCCATCACTATTAGCCTAAATTTTTCAAAGATGCTTAAGAGTGGGTTTAAAAGTATAAATCATGCTAAAAGTTTATTGAAATAGCAAAGCTTGCTACACTACCACTAAATCTAGTTATGATTGATTAAATTTTTCTAACAAAGGGGTCTATACTTCATTGGCACACTTAACCCAAACTCTAGTGCTAGTCACATTCATGTTCTTATAGCAACTTATTATTTTACAAAGTGGGCAGAAACTTTTCCTATAAAATAGAACACTTCTAAAGTGGTATGTAACTTCATCAAAGATAAAATCCTATTCATATATGGCATGCCACATAATATATTGACTGAAAACAATTACAATTTCTCATCTTTTGAACTCATCAGATTATGATATGGATTCGGGATATGCCTATCTCATTCTTCAAACTATTATCCACAAAGGAATGGTTAAGTAGATTCAAACAATAAAAATATTATCACTATCATTTGAAAGTTGGTCAATGAGAATCAATAAACTTGGCACAAGAAACTATATGATGCACTTTGGCTTATTGCATCACCCAAAAAAGGGCTATTAGCATGTCCCATTTTCAATTGATGTATGGTATTGATGTCATAACGCCAATCTCAATGGAATTTCCATCAGTTCAGTTAGCTAAGGGAACTAAAGATGAAAAGTTTAGGGACTGTTTGGATAAAATAATCTATGTATTTTGTAAGTTTAAGGATTACATAGTTGAATTTTTTCATTTTTTTGAGGAACATGAAATACAAGTAAAGATATTGTTTGATAAAGATATTTCTAAATTGGCAATTATTTTCTCCTTTGGGACAAGAGGAGGGACCCAAAAGGTAGTTATGGGAAGTTTGATTCTCTATGGATAGATCTATTCAAAATGGGGCATTTCTATAGAGATAACACATATTATCTATCTTATCTAGATGGGACTCATCTTCCACTTCCCTAAAGTGGGTAGTACCTCAAACACTTCAAGCAATAAATGTTGGTTGTGTCACTTCCTACTTTTATTGTGTTGGATTTTGAAGGAACTTGTCTATGATTAGTGTTACACAACATAATTGATTAGGGAAAGATTAGTTTATATGAAATTGGGGTTATCAAATATTGATTTACTTTATATATATGTGTTGGAGATTAATATTTATTTGGGTATATTAAATATACCAAATTTTTAAATTTCTTATTATTTAAATTTTCAATTCACATTTCACCTCTTTTATCCCCTTTTAATGGAATCTTTGAGTTCTATGTCACATATAACTCCTTAAACACTCGTCACGCACTTATTTCTCATGTTATGGAGATTAGCGATACTAAGTACACACTAAGAAGGTTGGCATGTTTATGTTGGAGATTCTTTGTAACTTATTTTAGCTCACTAAGTCTATTTAAAGATCTCTCTCTCCCCTTATTATAAATCATATTGAGAACACTATAAGTGTCATCTCCTTGCTTTTGGATTGAGGCACATTCTTCTAAACACTTCAAGGTATTTATTCTTTTCTATTAACTCATTTATTATATTTTATTCATGAAGATTAAAATATGAAGAATATTTTTGTATGTCTTCTTTTTTAATACACATGGGTTTTTCTTCTATTGTTTAGGTTTCCCCACTTATTAGTTTATATCTCCCATTTTATGGTGTGGCTTAATTTTGAGGTAATATCTTACCTTCTTGTGCATTTATTTATATGCATTTCAACATTAATTTACAAATATCCTACCATTTAATCTTTCATGGTACTAGATTAGGCATATTTTTAATGTTGAAATTTGAGCATGTGATATTTTTGGGTGGAGAAGAAAAAAAAATGATATTACAAGAGATTTTACTTATTTTAACTCTGCCTATTTATATATATTTTTCTTTCCTTGTATTTATTAAAATCATCATATTAAGCTTCAACGGTTGTTTGAATGAGTTATCTAATAGTTTTGGAGGGCATTTCAGTTACATACATGACTTCACCCCCGATAATGATGATTTAAATTTTGGTATATCCATTATTCATTAGTATTTGCATAAGTTCTATAAAATATGATTTGTTTGGCTATATTTTTTGATTTGGAATGTTATATTGTTGCTTAAATGCTACTATATTGGCATACAAAAATTTATTATCTACTTTTGGCCTTAGGTGATATTCAACTCAACTTTGACACTTTGTATGAAATATTAAGGCATAGTAATTGGTTTTATTTATTTATTTTCCTTTATTTGGAATATTAACTCTATATTTTTTTGGCATTCCAAGGTGTAGAAATGTGTGATACTCCTGATTCATTTTTTTCATCTTCCCTTATCATATTTCTTCTAATTTCCTTTGCATAATGCCTTTATTTTAGTTTTGTAATTTTTTTGGGTGAAATATATCTATATATATTAACAAAATAAATATATAAATAATTCAAGTGGTATGAAAGCACGCCTCAATGTCAGACTAGGCAAAGCTTAGGAAAAAGAAATAATATAAGCAAAAATAACTAGGCCCCTCCTAGGAACAAGACATTAGAACATCATAAGAGTAAATATTAATCTTCCAAAGTAAGGCTGAAAGGTGGAGGATCCATATCATTAGGACCCCATCCCAAGCTTGTTAAGTCATTGCTATCTGGAATTGGCTCCCAACTAGAATCTTGAGCATTGCCCTTATCATCTTCTTGTGTCTGAGTAGGATGAATGGCTAGAGAGAGCGTAGGGAATAGGGAACTTGTTCAGCACATCCCATCAACCTCCAAGTTGCACCCCCAAGAATCTAGATGCAGAGGAAGAGTATCCCAACCATCCTACCCATCAAGAGAAGGAGGTGGGGGTTTCTACCCTCATTTCTACCCAGGAGGAGTTATGCACTGATATGGGGTGCCACTATGAGAGATCAGCTATGTTGGTGTCTACCATGAAGTAGTAAGGTAATTTTGTCATCAAGTCTATGATCCCTAGGTAGAGATAGAGGAACCCACACCATAACATAAGGAACATCTCCCAAATGAGTGAGATGGTCTTAGAAATGGCCAAGCTCCATGTAAAATTTGTTTACTTGTACTTGTATTTGCAAAAGAACATTAGAAATAATAGAGGACTTGCTCAAAGAAAAAAAATTACAATTTGAAGAAGCATTATTAAATACTACATTATTTATTTCTTTCCATAACTAAAATAGAATATCCACTCTGAAATTATACTAGACTTAGGTATATTTAAAAGGCAAGGCAGGTTTATCTCTAAGAAGGATATGCTACCAATGAAAGAATTTAGGCTGGAAAGGCCTGAAGATGTCATGAATCCATGTCCAGACCCTTTAAGCTCTAGAGAAATACCATAAAAGATGAGGCAGCACTTATAAATGGCCATAGAAAGGGAAAGTGAGAAGGGAAACTCCTAAGTGTATAAGCATTCTGCCAATAGGTAAGCCCTGATATAAGATACACCAAGCAAAATGAACTAGCTTAAGCTCCAAATAAGCCTTCCAAACAGTGTGAAAATGGAAGCACTAGGTATGAATAGAAGAATGCAAACCCCAGTGAGAGTTAATCTTCTCCACCATAGGCATGTGGAGAGTAAGCCATCCATAGCCAAGCTGGGAGGTGTAATTACAAAATTGAGTTTCAATATACCACTTCCAGTCCTTCTACCAAGGATGAGTAGAGTGAAAAAAAAAATGTGAAGAATTGAAGGTGGAACAAGGTTAAGGATTTATTGGAAGGATTATCAATCAACATTGGCTAACCAAAATTTGGTTTTCACTTCTTCCTAAGATAGCTATGAGTGAAATTGATTACAAAAAATATCTTGGATAGTATGAATGCCTCTACAAAATAAATTGAGACCATTGATCCAAGGAACCTTGGCTAGAGGGACTATTGGAGACTTAGGTTGCACGCTAGATGAGAAGAAGATTGTTTCAGTCTTCTACTCAAACCTATTCCAATACAATAATGACCCTAGGTTGTGGGTTACCTAATGTTAGGCCAAATCTCTAGAATTAAAAGGGCTAACTACCCTATTATGAAAATATAGATCCTTTATTAAAACTCATGCTTATCTCAAGGAAAAAGGAAAGACAAGAAATCTAAAATTAGAGCCTACTTTATATAGTGATGCACCTAATTGTTCAATGATCCACTCTCAGCTTGATAATTCTATGACTATTAGTGAATCTAATAGAGACAAGAGTTGATTAGATTCTATGACAAGGTTCCAAACGTGAATGTCTTACATGGAGGTTAGACAAAAACCTACAACTTGAAGGGTAGAAAAGGGCAAGGTCTATGCAAGACACTATAAGCTCTTTGACACTTCAAGGGAAATTTACTTAAACAAAACTTCAAACAACCTGTAAGGAACTACAATACTGAAAGTAAGGAGCATGAAGGACATGTATATGATGAAATAAAACACACATTATGTAGATAAACTTCAATAAGATACACTTAACATTCACTCAGAATCTAGACTTGTCTTATATTTATTCAAAAGAGTTTTACATAGCAATTTTATCAGATCTTTGCTATACCCAACTGAGGGATACAAATTAGTATCTCAATCCCTATATTTATATGAAGAATGAAAGGTAGGAGATAGGAAATTTTGGTATGGAACGGGTCATTAATGAGCCAAATGTGACATGGAATGGTTACAATAGCATTTAATTCCTTTACAAGAATTGACATTCCCTTAATGAGGCCATTTTGGTATAGAGGTGGCCTTAACTCACTTAGCAATTATTAGATGAAATAGGGCACCATAGTTATGTAGTAGTCCATACTTATTCTAAGATAGGTTGACAAGGTCAAGGAATCTATCTTATTTCTCCATCACAACCATGAATTATGCATTCAATTATCCTAAAGGGTTAGTTACCTAGTGTGACACATTGCATTGATTCATTCAATTAGTCTTCCAACTCCTAATTGATCCTCTTTGATGATTAATTAGGCCAATTAGGACGATCAGATCGAATTGCCAAGTGCTAAAACTTGGTGATCGTGAAACCTATAGAAAAGATTTTAAACCTATGCTTTAATGTGCTTCATGCCTAAAAAAACTTTTCCAACCATGATATGGGCTTGAAACTCTACTCTTTCAGTTTGATTGGTCTGCCTATGTGGCATCTCCTTGCCACAATGTCTATTTCATTTTAAAACCTATCTATTTTCACCTTAGATATGTGTCTTCATCCTATGCCCCCTTGAAACTTTGATCAAATTTATTCCATAGATCTCCTCAGGAGTCTCTTAGATTTGACCTTCAATATTATCCATTGATTTGATCCAAGCTTCTTAGATTGTGACACTTGGAATTCGTGCATGGATTATATATCTCAGCCCTAGAAAATGTGATACTTGGTAGTTGTGCATGCCTCTTATGGACCCTACTATCAATATCCATCTAGTTCATGCACTTACACCATGTGATGGCCTCATGTGTAATCTAGGCTCATTGGCTTCCAAGATTGTGACACTTGGTAGTCCCATGTTGCTCCTTTTTTTGGATCTGAGATTGTGATACTTTGTAGCTATGTATAGCTTCTTTGGAACCTTACTTTCAATTCATACGATCAAATGCTCATACACTATGTAGTGACCTCATGTGAAATTTAGGCTTATTGACTTATTGACCTCATGTGATCACTCATATGACATTTATATTTAGTGTTAGCCTTTGAGATCATGCTACTTGGCATCAATGCATTCAATCTTAGGATCCACTGACCTTGTGCTCATCATTAGATCTATTTTTTCATGATTAACTGTGTGTCATTGATTTATCTTGACTTATTGACTTAGATGAGCATCTGCATGTTGTTGATATTTAATTTGATCGATGAGGATTTGACACTTGTCAACCTCATGGATCACTTCTATTTTTTGAATCCAGTTGGCTATTTGTTGTGGCTTTAAATTGATGTTCCCAGGCACATCTCACATTGCTAGATCATTTTTTAAGGCCTATATCTTGAGATAGAAACATCATCAAGAAACTAAACTTGTAGGGGATGACCATGGCATAAAATACATAATTTTCATGGGATGCTAAACTTAAAAACTTTAGACACCATAACAATACTTTATTCAAGCTTAACATGATTAAAAAAGACCTTCAAAGATTATTCAGGTAAATTTAGAGTATGGCCATATAGTAACTCGACTAGACATTCCTTAAGGACTCACAACATGACTAATGAGTAAGTTTCAAACATTAGTAATGACCTCAAGATATAGGTTTTTCCAATTTCTAATTCTAGGGATATAAATTGACCAACATTTTGAGTGACTCATCTGGCTTGACCATCTTCCTAGTCATGAAACCCAAAAAGTTGATTAGAACTTATGCATGATAACCAAAAAATGGAGTATGACTACAATATGGATTTTTAAAACACTTTAAAGTAATGAGACACATAACAAGAAATAGGAAACAAAAAATAAAAAAACAAATAACCACCTAAATGGCATAAACAAATGACAAACATAACAATGTGCAAGAGCACTTGGAGGTAAAGATAAACCTATCTACCTATGTAAAAAAATCATGAAATGGAACTAATAGTAGAATTTGAGATACCTTATATTGATAGGTATGGGAATTCTCTCTCCATTCAACTTATCAAGCTTAAATTTATTACTGTCCCTACAACATGTGATGACATAAGGCCCATTCCAAAGAATATCAAACTTGGAGTGCTTTCTTGGCTTTGTACAATCCTCATCCCATTTGAGGACTATATCACCTTCTTAGAACATTTTATAGGAGTCTCTCTTGTCAACTAACCTTTTCACCTAGTATTTATTGGACTACATGATGTGCATATCACTGTCTCTTGTCTCTTTTAGATATCTTAGTTCATTTAATCTTACTTGCATAACATCATCTTTGAGGAGCTCAAATTGGTGTGCAAGCTCTAATGTAGGTAGTTCAAGAGAGATAAGAAGTTTAGATTCTCTCTCATAGACAAGGAGATATGTGGAGTGTCTATTATCCTTTTTATATGTCACTCTATTTTCCCATAGGGTAGTCCTCAATCTAGTATGCCACTCCCTTTGACTATTTTCCATAGTACTCTTGATAATCCTCAACAAGTTCTTGTTTGTGGACTCTACTATTCCATTGCCCTATGAGTAATAGTTGGAGGATGATTTAAGATAAATTCCATAATAAATATCCCACTCACATAACTTTTTGATTTTTAATGCCAATGCATTGTCAAAAATAATTGTAGAGGGCACACTAAATTTGGTTACATGGCTATCATAAAAGTCCAAGATAGAACCTTCATTAGCTTTTTGAGGGCAGCTACTTCAACCCACCTTGGAAAGTATTATATAGATATAATGATCCATTTATGTCCTTTAATTGAATGGGGATTTACCATCCTTATTAAATCTAAGCCCCATTACATGAAGGGTTATTCTACTTGTATGGGTTGTAAGGGAAGTGCAGGTAGTTTATGTTTGCTAATGAACATTACACATTTTGGACACTTTTTTTACCTAAGAGTGTGCATATATAAATAATCTGGGACAAAATTAACCATCTCTAATGATATTAGAGGCTATGGTTTTTTCAAAAAAGTGCCCACCAGCTGGACCATCATGAAACTATTTACGTAACTTATATATTTGGCATGATTACACACACCTCAAAATCATGCCTCCTATTTCCCTCTTGAAAGTTAATCCATCCATCATAACATAAAGTATGATTTTCAATTTGAAATTCCCTCTCTTGGATCTATCTAACCCCATGGTACATTGACTTTATTAGATAAACTTGATCACATCATGTGTCCAGCTAAAAAGTGTGCCATCTACAGTTGCTTGTTGGCTGTCATGGGCTGCCAAAACCTAATATCTAACCTCCTTTACTCCTTCTGAAAGGTGCTCACATAATTCTCTACCCATTATAATATTTTAAACTCTAACCTCAAATTCATGTTCCATACATTTTATCACCCGCCTAACCCTTTTTTCATTAAGGTCTTTGCTGAGTATAAAATCCTTAATGCTGGGGTGTACTACCATTAGTATGATCTTAATATTGGAGACCATGTGCCTAAATTTATTTAAAATTATTAATAATAAAATAAAATGTTTCTATATAAACCTATACCTCCCCTCATACCCTTCTAAGGCCTGACTCAAGAAAGCAATAGGTTGTTCTAAACCTTGCTCATTTTGTTGCATCAACATGGTAGATATTGCATCTAATGTAGAGAAGGAATACAAGTAGAATTCTTTGTTAAAATATAGGTTGAAGAGTGTAGGGTAAATAGATATGGCCTCCTTGATGGCCTCAAAACTCCTCTTACCTACTTTTCTCCATGTAAACTCCTTGTGCTTCCTCAACATGTGAGTGAGGAGCATGACCAACTTTGTAAAGCTTGGGATAAACCTTTTTATAAAATTAATCTTTCCTAAGAAACTCTATAGGGATTTCTTATGCTTAAGCAGGGATAAAGATAGGATGGACTCAAATCTTTCAGGGTATATGGAAAGATCATACTTGGACACTACATGGCCTAATAACTTGCCCTCGTGCACACCAAATATGCAATTTTTAAGATTCAATGATACACCAAACTCTTACATCTTTTAGAGACTAATTTCAAGTGAGAGATGTGATTATCTATGTATTTTTAGAAAATAGTGATGTCATCTAGGTAGATGAGCACCATGTCATTGATTAAACCTTCAATGGAAACATCCATTTCCCTTTAGAAAGTTTCCCCAGCATTGAACAGTCCAAAGGGCATTTTCATGTATGCATAAGTGCCCCAATTTGTGTTGAAGGTAGTATTATGCCTATCTTCTTCCTTAATCATGATCTGATTATAACTGGAATAACCATCAAGTAATGAGAACCTCTGAGAACCTAATGCCTTTTTAAGAATCTAATCCATTAAGGGCAGTGGGTAATGATGTTTTAGGGACACTTTATTGAGATCCCTAAAGTTAATACACAAGCATATTTCCCCATTCTTCTTGCTCACAAGCACAAGGTTTACCACCCATGAGGAATGCTTAATGTGGAATATTATCCTTGATTACATTAGTTTAAACATCTCCCTTATCATCAACTCCTCCACTTTAGGATTGACAATCCTTTATTTCTATTTGATTGATTTTGCATTTCTCTCTAACTTAATAGTATGTTATGCAAGTTTGGGTTCAAAGCCCTTCAAATCCTTGTATTCCCATGCAAATACATCAGAGTATTCCTAGCATAAAGCAACAAATTCAACTCTTTCCTCTGATATGTTGATCTTCCCTAACTTTAGCAACTTATCTTTGAATATCTCTGCTTTTTCATAATGTTCATCCTTGGCTAAGATGCATGATTTTTCTCTTCTTACTTGGTCATCTTCATTAAAGATGTGTTATAATGTTACAAGCCCCTTAGGTAGCTTATTAGACCTCAGCTACACTATCTGATCATCATATTGATCATGGTGCTTATTTTTATTCTTATAGTAGAATTCTGCCTTTTGCACCAGAAAACATACAATTTAATCATCACTATCAAACACCTACCAACTCACCTCTTTATCAGGTATAGTTGGCCTACATATGACCTTGATTTTGGCTTGAATTTGGCTACCTTTAACTCCTAAAAACTCATACTGAGCTCTAATAGTTGCAATCCCATCTTCATGTTGATTTATTTCTCTTGGTATGGACTATATATTGAATGCCAAGAAGTCCTTTATGATATCCCATACATGGTGCTTGTAAGCTTTCAATTGATGTTTCTTAACTATACTTACACCTCTCACTTGTTGCACAATAATTTCACTATCACCCTTGATTTGAAGGAGTTTGGCACCCCTCCTTCTTACCTCTTGCAAACTAGGTAGAAGGGCCTCATATTCAATTGTGTTTGAAGTGTAACTGAATTGAAATCTTGTAGATGAATAGTAATTCTGATTTAAGGGTGAAGTCAACATGAATCTAGCTCCACTACCATTCTTTGACCTTGAGCCATTAAGTAATAAAGTCTATAAACCATCTTCCTCTTGAGTGGTGTTAGTTAGGCAAGGTATAACAACATCCTCCTCATGCATACAATACACCCCTAAATTTACCTCTTGAATGTTGTTATAGGGATCACATCCATGATTATTAGCTACCCATTCATATAATTAAAGGTCAAAAATGAACTAAATATGGTCATGAGCCTCTTATTCAATGGTATTCTCATCTTCATCTAAGTATGGTGTAGTTGATGTTTACAAGGTTTGACATATAGAGTTCCAAATGGAACCTAGAGATAGGTTCTAACCTAACAATGACCCTAGTCCCATATCTGGTCCTAAAGACCATGTATGACCAATCAGAGGACAAATAGGCATAGGGAAAAGTATGGGGGTAGGTCTACAACCATTACATCTTGAGTGATGACACAATTTAAGCAAGATGCCAATATAATCTTAAGGTCTTTCAAGACACCTACTATTTTAGTGGGGGAACCATTCAATTAAAGAAAACCCTTCTCATTAGGTACATATTTAAGTTCAAGTTTGTCTATTATAGATTTAGGAATGACTGAGGTTGATGCTCCTGAATCTATCATGCAATTATGCACAGGATAATCCCCTATGATGACTGACATATAGAATGGAGGGGGACTGATTACCTTGGGGGTGAAACAAAATTTTGAACTTGATATTGACTGGAGATTGACAAGGAACTTAGATTTAACTAGGCTGATTACTATTGGAAAAAATAGTGTTCACGTTATCAACTGCCATGTTCACATGAGAGGGTTTGGAGAGCTCTTATTGAAGGACCTCTTTCTACCTTGGAATAGATAGAGCATCATACATTGACACAGTGATATTAGACCTTTTCATAAAATCTATAATGTTTAAAGGAATATTAGTACCTTTGACTTGTACCTTGGAAGTAGAAGCATCACTTAGCACTTGAGTGACATGAAGAACAAAAGGAGACCTTTTTATTGACCATGATGCTAAGGAATTTGTTGAGTTATGAAGTTTTAGTGGCTATATTTGAAGTGACCAATTACAGATTGACTTGAGGGGGTATTGAAGAAACTTTAAGTTTCCCCAAATTTTCTTCTACCATTCTCTTCTTAGCCCTTGTATGGGTTGCAACTAACTCATCTATTTTTTTTGTATTCTACCTTATGTTGTTTGCTACATGTTCAAACCCATGTTCTCTTTCTTGAAAATTTATGTAAGTAGTATCATCTAGTGACCTACCCATGCTTACTTAATATTGAATTGGAGCCTCTGATGATGTCAAGGTAGGAATATCACTTTGATTGATTGTAGTACCTTATGGTAAAGGTGGCATTGTGTCATGACCTTGACATGGAGAAGCATGCTACCAACTAGGATATTGATATGTATCTCCACTTACATCAATCACCATCTCATTGTACTACCCTCTTGATTTCCATTGACCCTCTTGTACAAGGTTATTTTGATTAGGGACCAAGGCTCTTGAACTAATTGTAGCTATGGGGTTGTGACTGTTATAAGGTCTAGATTTAGTAATTTGGCCTTGGGATTGTTGTTTTTATGGATAAGGGGGTTTGTTATAAGACTTAGAAAGGTATTGGATTTAGAAAGGTCCCTTGTATGGCCTATATAAAGTCTACTTATACCTCTCCAGATCCACTAGCTTTTTGTTTTGTGCCTTCAACAATCCTTCAATCTTTCCAAGTCTATCCACTTGACTATAACTAGGTTATGCTTGATTATTTAGATGGGAAAGGGAGCAATGGGAGGTGGAATTGGCTGGATATCAATAAATGTGGGTATAAGAGGTCTTGGCATGAGTTTCCTTGATTCTATCAAATAGTTTTATGCCCTTATGGATATATCATATGCTTCAAGTAAAGGTATCCCACCCATAGATTGGATAATGATTGCAATGTCTGAATTCAATGCTCTCAAGTAGTAGAGAAAATCATAATTAGGCATGGGCTTAATGATAATAGGGATTCTATCCTAATTTTTTTGGAACCTATAGTTGAAATAAACCATAGATTCTTGGGGTGCCCTCTTGATTGAGATGAGCTGCTCAAATAGTGACACATGGTCACTCCTATCATCAAAATGCTTGCATAAATACTCACCACACTCATCACAGGTATTTATTGAGGTAGGATATAGACCCCTATACCATTACAAGGCTTTGCCTTTTAAGGATGTGGCTGTTAATCTCATGGCTACATTCTCTTGGGTGATATTATGTACTGAGCAAAGGTTTGCAATATCAACTATGTTCTCTAAAAGAGTGGTGGAGTTTTTTCCTATAAAGTATGGTAGAATCTTCAAAAAGGCCATAGGGATATCATATTGCTAAAGGTTTAGAGGGCTATCACCATTCAAGGGTATAAAATCTTACAACCTAGTCCTTGCCATTTATAGTGGTGGACATTTGGTGGGTTGAGTATGAGCAAAATTTGTAGAATTTGGAGAAGTGGGGGAGTTAGGGGGTGATAGGTTAGGGTTTGAAATAGGTACCCTCTTATTCTTTTCAATATCCAATGGTAATTTAATTAATTGAACTTGATTACCTCTGGAGGCAAAACTCATGGAGATTTGGTTCATAAACTCACTCTATAATCTACTAATGATTTCTCAAAGACTTCCAAGTATCCTTCCACATTGCCAATCTATCCAAAACTAATGTCAAAGATCCTTTATTATTGTCCCATCAGGCATTTCAGAACTATTGGAGACTTAGGTTTCACCCTAGCAGAGAAGAAGATTGTTTAAGTCCTCTAATCAAACCTAGTCCAACATGGGAATGACCCTAGGCTGTGGGTTACCTAATGTTGGACCAAACCTCTATAATTAAAATGGTTTAGAGGGCTATCACCATTCAAGGGTATAAAATCTTATAACCTAGTCCTTGCCATTTATAGTGGTGGACATTTGGTGGGTTGAGTATGAGCAAAATTTGTAGAATTTGGAGAAGTGGGGGAGTTAGGGGGTGATAGGTTAGGGTTTGAAATATGTGCCCTCTTATTCTTTGCAATATACAATGGTAATTCAATTAATTGAACTTGATTACCTCTAAAGGCAAAACTCATGGAGATTTGGTTCATAAACTCACTCTCTAATCTACTAATGATTTCTCAAAGACTTCCAAGTATCCTTCCAGATTGCCAATCTATCCAAAACTAATGTCAAAGATCCTTGATTATTGTCCCATCAAGAATTCAAGAACTATTGGAGAATTAGATTTCACCCTAGCGGAGAAGAAGATTGTTTAAGTCCTCTAATCAAACCTAGTTGGCTCCCCTATTACGAAAATAGATATACTTTCTTAAAACTTATGTTTATCTCAAGGAAAAATTAAAGATAAGAAAACTAAAATCAAAACTTAATATATATGGTGATGCATCGAATTGTTCAATGATCCACTCTCAATTTGACACTTCTTTGACTAATAGTGAATATAATAGAGAAAAAAGTTGCTCAGATTCTATGATAAGGTTCAAAACATGAGTCTTTTTCATGGAGGTTAGATATAAACCTACAACTTGAAGGGAAAAAAAGGGCAAGGTCTATGTGAGACAGTATAGTCTCTTTGACACTTCAACTGAAATTTCCTTAAACAACACTTCACACAGCCTATAAGAAACTACAATACTAAAATCAAGGAAGATAAAGGACATGAATATGATGAAAGAAAACCCACATTATGTAGATAAACATTAATAAGATATAATTAACATTCACTCAGAATCTGGACTTGTCTTATGTTGCTTCAAAAGAGTTTTCATAATGATTTTAGTATATCTTTGCTATACCCAGTTGAGGGATTAAAATAAAGAGATCAATGCCTATATTTATAGGAAGAATGGAAGGTAAGAGAGAGTAAATTTTGGTGTGGAATGGGTCATTAATGGTCCAAATGTGACCTATAATAGTTACAACAATATTTCCTTCCTTTGTGAGCATTGACATTCCCTTAATGAGGCTATTTTGGCATTGAGGTGGTTGTAACTCCCTTAAAAATTATTATATGAAATAGGGAACCATAGTTATGTAGGAATTCATAATTTTTATAAGATAGGTTGACAAGGTCAAGGAAAATATCTCATTTCTCCATCACAACCATGAATTTTGTATTTAATGTTCCTCAAAGGTTAGTTACCTAGTGTGACACCTTGCATTAAATCATTCAATTAGTATTCCATTTCTAAATTGATCCTATTTGATGATTAATTAGGTCAATTAGGCCTATCAAACTAAATTTCCTAAGTGATAAAACTTGGTGGCCATGAAACCCATAGAAAATATTTTCAACCTATGCATTAATGTGCTCCATGCTTGAAACAATATTTCTAAACATGACATGGGCTTGAAACTCTGCTCTTTCATTTTGACTAGTCTACCTATGTGGCATCTCCTTGACATGCTATCTATATCATTTTAAAACTTGACTATTGTCACCTTGGATAGGTGTCTTCATCCTGTGTCCCCTTAGAAGTTTGATCAAATTTGCTCTATCAATATCCTTGAGAGTCTCCTAGATTTGACCTTAAATATTGGCCATAGATATGATCTAAGATTCTCATATTATGACACTTGGTAGTCACACATGGATTATTTATTTAGGCCTTTGAAATGTGACACTTGGTAATCACACATGACTTTTATGGACCTTGATATTAGTCTTTATCTAGTTTATGCATTTACAGCACATGATAACCTCATATGCAATCTAAGTTCATTAGCTTTCAAGATTGTGACACTTGGTAGTCCATATGTCAATACTTGATCCTAGCTCTAAGATTGTGACACTTGGTATGTGTGCATGGCTTCTATGGACCCTTACTATTAGTTCATGTGATCAAACATGCTTATGCCACATGGTGAGCTTGCACGTAATTTAGGCTCATTAAATTCTTGACCTCATGTGATCTCCCACATGTTATTGATATTTGATGTTAGCCTCCAAGATCATGCTAGTTGGCATCAATGTGTTCAATCTTAGGATCAATTAACCTTTTAATCTTGTGCTCACCATTTGATCTACTTTTGCATGATTAAATGTGCGATGTTGATCTATCTTAACTTATTGACATGGATGAGCACCCGCATGTCATTGATCATTAATCTGATTGAGTGAGGATTCAACACTTATTATCCCCATGGAGTACTTCCATTTTTGAATCTAAATGGCTATTTGTTGTGGCTTTAAATTTATGTCCCTAAGCATGTCCCACATAGCTAGATCATTTTTTAAGGACTATATCTTGAGATAAAAAGCTCATCAAGACACCAAACTTGTAGGTGATGACCATGGCATAAAATAAATCATTTTCATGGGCTGATAAACTTAAACACTTTAGACACCATGAAAATAGGATTCGATCTCAAAATGATGAAAAAATGACCTTCAAATATTACTTAGGCAAATTTGGAGTATGGCCAGATAATAGCTTGACTAGACATGCCTTAAAGACTCACAACATGACTAATGAGATAGTTTTAAACATTAGTCATGACCCTAGGCTATAGGGTTATCCAATTTCTAAGTTAATGGATAAAAATAGACTAATAGGGACTTAAATGAAATTAATAATAGGTGACCATCATAGTGAGTGGGAGTTAATAGACAACCCATCTTGAAACCCTGAGCCATTCTAGAGAATCCATGGTTTGATCCTTTCCCATGCTTTATAGATGATTTTTTCCATAAAGGACCCTAAAATTTGAATGGGGGATTTGATGATAATCAGATTGGAGAAGTCAAGCCCTTTCTAGGGTTTCTTTCCTTTAGGCAAGCTTGAAGAGATGGAGTGTCATAGTAGCACCTTCTAAGTTTCCTTTCCATCAATGACCCACACAATCCATTTGGTACATAAGGTGGCTCCTTGATGTGCCACATCAATTATCCCCATACCTCCAACATCCCATAGGAGAAAGCAACAATCCTAGGCCACCCTATGGAATCCATGTCCATGAGAATAATTGGCCCAAACAAAATCCCTAAGAAGTTTTTCAAGTTTTTGATAAGAATTCTTTAAAGGCAGCCAACATGAGGAGAAGTAAACATGGGTGGTCTCAATCACTTTTTGAGTAGATTTAGAACATACCTTCTAAATATAAGGGCTTAGTCACCTAATATTCCAACCTTTTAGAAACTCTTTCAATGACATTTTACCATAACAAGGGTAGAGAGGTATAAAAATTAAAAGGGATGCAAAGAAAATTGAAGATTTCATCATGTTGGATCCAAGCCCATCCATATTTTTTAGCCCACACTGGTAGGGGAGGTATGATTTCTTATAGTAATGAGTTTTTTTCCATTAGATGCTTAAGCAAGAGGCAAGGAAGAAGGTGTTGAGACACTACAAGGCATTGTACACATTGTCCTCATCTTTAATAAGAGTAAGGAAAGAATCATCCACAAAGTGGCCATTCATAAAATGTAAATATTCATGGGGGTTTTATTTATCTGGAGTAGATATATTCCCTTAACAAGGCCCATAATTTGGGCATTGCTAAGAAGATATCTAAAACCCTTGATTGCAAGCACATACAGTGTGGGTGCTGAAGGACATCCTTGGTGAATAAGTTAAAACAAACTAAATTGCTCAGAAGTGACTCCATTAATGGAGAGGATGGATGAGTCATCTAGAAAAATCATGTAGATGGTTTGAATGAAATTGGGCCCAAAGTCCAGGGCTCTAAGCATGGCCAGGATGAATGGCCACTCAATACGGTCATAATCTTCTTCAAAGTAAATTTTAATGAGCATAACTTGTTTCTTAAACCTTATAGCCTAGACCATTCCTTCCCAAACTAAAATGATATTGTCTAATATATATCTACTTCTGATGAATCCTATTTGCTCAGAGTTAATGATGTGTGACAATAGATTCAATAATCAAAGTGCCAGAGCTTTGGTAATGATCTTGTAGGAAATATTCATGAGGTTGATCGGCCACCAATTATAGATCAATTCAGGATCCTCTTACTTAGGTATGAATTTAATGTTTCTTTTATTTATATTATTCCCTAGAGAATGAGTATAAAATGCCTCTTGATAAACATGGTGTAAGTCAGCACCCACAAGGTCCCAAAGGGTTTTATAAAACTCAAAGGGGAAACCATCAATGCCTGGAGCTTTGTCATTCTCCATATGAGACACTGACTCATGCAGATCATCCATAGTGAGGAGCCTATCTCAAGCCACCCATTGAGAAGGAGTGAGTTTTTAAGGCACCACTACGAGACACTACTGAAGGGAAATATCATGATATGTAGAGGAATCTTGATCTTTGAACACTTGTTGATGATGGAGGATAAAATATTGATTAATTTTTGATGTCTCTAATAATCTCCTACTAGCATTAGAGATATCATGGATTTGTTGTTTAGAGTTTTTGGCTCAAATCATTTTAAATAATTATTTGGAAACTTTGTCCCCTATCTTGAGCTAGTGGAGCCTGGATTTGACTTGAGCTCCCTAGGGAATGTAATTATCTACTATATGGATATGATGTTGTAAAGAAGAGACTCTGACCTATAAGATCTCATTGAAGGGATATTTTTCTAGGAATAGAGCCACATGGCTAAGCTTTGAGGAAATAATAGAGTAAGAGTGTCTTAGACTTTTAGCAAGTTGGCAGCCATAGATTCTTGAAAAGTGAGAGGTCCTTTTGATGGCATCATCCCACCAAAGAATCCAACTAGATTCTTGGGATGGATGAGGATTTAGATTCTAAACTCTATGAATGTTTGCCATAGTTGGTCTATGTTTGACCAAGGAAGTACTTAGAAAGAATTGTATTTTGTGGACCTTGGGTTTCATGAATTTCCATGTAACTCAAAATCGAATGGGGGAGTGATCGAAAAGCCCAAAATCTAACAGTGCCTATACTGGAAGAGAAAACCCATTATCAAAGGAAAAATACAATTAGGTGGACATCATTTCCCTATCTAGGTGATTTAGAATATGAGTGGAGCCCTCCCTGAGATTTCTCTAGGTGTATCATACTCCATCTGTAGGTTGGTAGATTAAATTAGGGTCATAAAATCCTCAATTAGTGCACATATATTACCATGCCTCCCTTTCTCTAACCACCCAATGCATTATTAGGTGGCCAACTTTGTCTTCAAGAGATAACACCATATTAAAGCCACCATATATGACCTAATGAGCATTGAGGAGATCATCTGCAATCCATGACCATAAATGGATACATTCAATGGCATCATTTGAGGCATAAATATTAACAATTCCAAAGGAATGGCTTTCAATGCTAAATAGGGTCCAAACTAACTAGTTAGTGGGGTCCATGCTAGATTGTACTAAGTTTAGATGCCACCTTAGAGAAATAAACATGATGACCCCTCCACATCTTGATTCATGATTGTTGTGCAAAATAATACTATCATGCTAGATAGAGTTACTAATCACCATCAATAAAAATTCAATGACCTTTACTTATTGTAGATAAAGAATATCCATATTGGGAAGTTTCTTTCTAAAATTACACACAAATAAATTGCATTTTGGGTCTATAAAACCCTGAACATTCTATAAAAATCAATTCATGGATGTCAGGTGTCAAGAGACATATCACTAAAGTCTAGGCATTCTAAGGCATCATATCAGCTCTGTAAAAAATGCCTGCTATTAGTATTTGAAAAATCATCAAATTACTTCCTCAAAACATGATCAAACTAATACTCTCCTTCCTCTAACTCTTCATACCTCCTAAGAGGGTTGTGAGAGTGTTTAGGTGCATCCTACTGAGCAAGAATTGGAAGAGTAGTTGGTTATGAGTCTAAAAAATTGGAAGAACTAGGTAATGGAGCCTCGATACCTTGGGATAAAATATTAGAAGTAAGAGGGGTATTGAAGACCCTGGGTTTTTCTAATACTTTTAGGTCTTCAGCCTAGGAAGACTCTTTCTTATTAGGAGCCTATTCCTATAGGCCATTACTTGTTGACAAGTTTCCACCTTTAGGATTTCCTGTGCTTGAGCTCAAGGATTTAGTGTGGTTGATTTTATTTCCTATCATAGTCTAACCATCCTTAGCTAGATTTTTGTTAGAATTTAGAGAGGGCTTAAAAGGAGAGGATGAGTGGTTGGGCACATTATTATAGGCTAACTAAAGGGGGTAGTCCTGAATCTTATGGTCCGTGGCTTGGCAGTGAAAATAGTGTTTGGCAAGTTGATATACAGGACTTTCTAAGAGTTTCTCACATTGTTAACTTGAATTTCCATAAACTCATTAAGGTCCCAGGAAAGGTCTACTTCTACACAAACCTACTTTTGTGATCTAGTAGAGTAGAACGTATTGCTTATGGTGGATAACCTAACCTATGGAGGAAGCTATATGGTGAATAAAATTCTAGTAAGAGAGTGAAAGACCTAAAAATTCAACCCAAATCAAGATTTTGAGAAGTATTATGTCTAGGGGGAGAGAACCATGAATGTGTTCCTAACATACCATGTGGATGACTTATGCAAGATAACTCCTCCATGGGAAGAGTCAACAAAATGGAACATAAAAAACCCTTGGTCATATTATGGGTGCTCTCAAGCTTTATGCCATGAGCTACCTAGTGGGCTTGAACCTAGGTCCTAAGCATAATTTCAAAGGGAATTCGACCCACAAAATATCTTATCAAACAAAAATGTTCTAGCCATTGACAAATAGAGTTAAATTATGGAATGGGAAAAATAAAATTAAGTTTCAAAGAGTTACCTCATGGTAGACCTTTGGGATAAACTTCCTTGGGTACTTTTAGGGGGCCATTACTTGATGCTTTGTCATTCTTCTCCATAGCTAAAATATTTGGGAGAGAATGAGACGTCATTAAGTAGGTTGGCCTCACTCGAAGGTGAAAAACCCTAAAAGACAATAAATTCAAGTCTTATAGGAAACTTAAGGGCTGAAATATGAAACAAGATAGAGTGACATAAAATCAAGGGTCAAATCAATGGCATGCATGGAGGGAACCCTATCAAAGCAAAAAAAAATACATTATGGTCTTTAATTTTCACATTTCTAGTTTTAAAATTTAATAATTTTATTACTATTATGAAGTAAGTTTTGGTGTTCTTTAATTGAGCTAATAATTTAAGAGGCATTCAACTTTAGTTTTGATCAAGTTGTATTTATACTACAACTAACATGCCTTCATCATACGTGGCACTTTATTACCTATTAAGTGGAATTTTAATCCTTGTGGTAACATTTTTGTAGTGATAGTCATTATTTATATTAACTAAAACTATTTATTTCTATCCAATCCACACCTAGTGGTGTCTTAATGTGTCATAAGTAATATTTTATTGGTGTTTTTTATTGTGGCACTTTATTTTGACAAGTGAGAAGATAGTGGTATCTTATTATTTTCATTGAAATCTTTAGAATTGTATTTTTACCTTTGGTGTTTCATGAAACATTTTCCCATGCCAATTCCTTCTTTTCTTTAAAATCATAATTTTATTTTTTAACATTTTGTCATGCCCAAAATTTGTTCCAAAACTTAGGTAAAGTGTGGTAAATTTCTATATTTTTTTGACTTGAGTGAATGATGTTTAATTTTTAGACTATTGTTTCGTAATAGTAAAACTAAAGTGTGACATGCAATTATTCAATGTTCTAATTAATCTTTTTTTTTTAAAATTTAACAATAATTTTCAATAAAATATAATATAAGCATGTTTATGTGAGAGTTAAGTTCATTAGTAGTTTATAAATTTATTACAACACATGGGATTTGATTTAACTCAAAAAATTTATTAAGGAAAAAAATGGAAACAAATTTCTTTAGCATAATGTATAAATGAAAGGGTCTCTATTATATATATTTTCTTGGTTTCTTTAGAGAAAAATATAATCTAACTTTATCCTCACATCATCATTCACATTGTCGATAATAGCCATCCTAGAAAATAATTACCTATAATAGGGTTAAAATCCTAAGGTTTGTCAATGAATAAGTCTCCACTATAGTCTTAAACAATTACTTCCCATAAGGGTACACCCAAAAAATGAAGTTTGTAATATAGCATTCATTTTAAGGTAGCTAATCATCAAAACAAATCAAACTTAGTATAAAGGGGTTAACAATAATCAAACATAAATTAATATTCAAGTACTATTTAATTATTATTGTACATAAAGTAAATCAATGCATAAGATAACATAAGGGACAATGATAACACACCCTTAACCTAGCCTATAACCTAGAGTAGATACCCCCATAATTAAAGTAACCTACATATCTGCTCCTCAAAATCAGGGTCCAATATATTTATCCTTGATATTTTGATGGGTCTCTTCCATGATATTTTATCACCCAATGGGTTTGCACTCTATGCCAATAAGGAAAAAAGATAAAATGAATCAAACAATCTTCTAAATCTCTAGATGCCAAACTCAAAATGAAATGATGCACTCAACAATCACTTATTGTAAAGCACCTTGACAACTCAAAGTGCATGTGCTTTCCTGAAGCACTCATCTGTAATAACTCAAATAAGGATAAAAATAACATCAAATAAACCCAAATTCCTTTAATCTAACAATATATAATTCTTATAAATATATGCCTTACACTAATCAGATCAACTCCACTTCTCAAGTGTGATTTTTGAGATGAAATAACATATTGTTCACTCACTATAGGTATAGTACCAAATAACTAACTGAAGTCACAACCACAACACATCCAAATATACCACTATGTTAGTATAAACAAGCATACAAACATACAATGAAGAATACCCTAACATTTGTGCTAAGGATAAGTGTTCTAAGATTTAGTTATTAATTTTTTATTTAGAATAACACCTAACAAGTTAGTTATCAATCACCCATACTATGAAGGCATCCTAAGGGTTCTTTTTTTATGCTCATGCCCACTACCTAGCTACCTACAGATTTGTGATGACCAAATTTATACATAGAATCAAGTTTGGATGTACATCACATGTTTCCTAATGATTTTTATAATAAATGTGAAGAGATCTATCCTTTGTCAAATATTCTTACAAATAATATAACATTCCTACCCCTAGCAGGTAACACCATGACCATTAGTTGGCCCCAACGCAATTATGCATTATTAAGATATATAATAAGAATTTAAACATATGATAAAAAGTGTGTTTATACCATTGATGATTTATAAATAATTAAACCAAGATCTCACTCTATTTCTAATAGAACACCTCCTCAAGACCAAAACTTATCACAACTAAAGCTTTATTAAATTGAAAGTATTTAAGTATTGAAATTTGAACTAAAGCTATAAGAAATTGTTTTAGTCTAGTAGAGTGTAGGATAGCCATTGATTTATTTATAAATAGAAAATATGAAAAAAATACACAACCAATGATGATTCCAAATGATACGAAATGCACCGACTCTAAGTTGGATAAACTAGGTATTAAATCTCCCTTATTTTAGCTTACAAAAAGAGAGGAATGTTTCTAAGCATTAGATCCTATTCTCTAAACTATAAGTAATGAATTTAATGTGGAGAAATATTTTTTTATTATTAAACCAAAAAAATTATGTATCATTCCAAAATTAATTAAGTGATATAAAACTACCTCACAATTGTTTTTGTAAACTGGATTCAAAATTGCCTTGTTAAAAATTAGAAAATAAATGTATTTGATTGAATGAATAATAAATTTAAACTTTTAAAATTTGGTTATAATTTTTATTTTTAAGAACTTCTATTTCTTGATATTTTATTTTCATCAATTCCAAATCAACTTCAGAGGCAAGAAACAATAGTGCTAATTTGCTCCTGCAAAATTGCCTTTGAAATTGGCTAAAAAGGACTTTTTTCTGAAGGGGTTAATTATTTTTTTAATTTTTTAAAAATTTCACATCTTAAAATAATTAGGTTCAATTTTATGATTGGGAAAAATCCAATTTTAGGTATTTATTTTATTCTATTTCCAAAAGGGTTTTCATAAGGCTAAAAAAGGTAAAGAAGCAGGAAAACTTGATCACTACACAAGAAAGGTATTTACTTCACATTTATTTTGGCCTGCATAATTTTCCTAGGCTAACCATTCATAATCACCAAACATATTAATCATCTTATTAAGTAATTGATTCTAAATCCTCCTTACCTAAGCTAATTGATTTTAATTAATAATACATTAGATAGAATCAAATTTAAAACAACAAATCATTATTTGTTCAATCTATTCTTTCTCTAAGATATTTGACTTTTATTTTAAACATATATAATGCAATTTGAATTTTAATTGATCTTGATACTTATCATCTTCCTAAGTTTTCCTATCTATCATGATGCCTTAGTATTTCATTAACACTAAAATCTTTGCAACAATTCAATATTAATTGCATTTCATTTAACTGTTTAATGCTAATAGCTTCATAACTTCCTTTACAATGAGGTTGATAAACTATCAAAATTTGAATGTATGTAAAATTCTTGTATACATAAATGTATTGAATGTCTTACAGTAATATAATACATGACCATACACATAGTTTACCTAAGGTATCATAATTGAAATGAATCATTTAAAAATGTAACACATTTTGAATTAAAAAAATCTCCTAACTACTAACAAAATCATTACACTTTCACCTAGAATATTATTTAACATACTCCCTAGTTTTACTAATCTAATGAAACTAAAGTTTCATTTAGTTTTACATAACTATTGTTATTATGAATAAAAAATTATCATGTAAACAAGTATTAAAAGGCGATGATCAATTACATTACGCTATTTTTTTCTTTACCAAATAAACCATGGCTATATATATACATAAAAAAATAATGGTATATATCTAGGGTTTGCTTAACCTAAAAGTATATGCATTATGTATACTCATTTTTTTTTAATAGAATAATATTAATTTTATCTTCACTTTAAGAGGAGTATAATCCAAAACTAATGAGTATTCATCCATAAGTGTAAGTGTGTGTGTGTGTGTGTGTGTGTGTGTGTGTGTGTGTGTGTGTGTGTGTGTGTGTGTGTGTGTGTGTGTGTGTGTGTGTGTGTGTGTGTGTGTGTGTGTGTGTGTGTGTGTGTGTCTTTTTGTTTTTCATTTTTATTATAAGAAACACCATAATTAGTTAGTAAATTAATTTACTAAATTATGTATGTGTACATACATACATTATATTTTGATTTTTATTATTTTACATTTTATATAAATATATATGCACACATACACAACTTAGTAAAATAATTTACTAACTAATTATTTTATTATATATACCCGCACCCATATATGTTCGTATTTTATATATTTCATTAATTTACAACATTTATTCAAACAAATTGATTTTATTTTTCATAAACGAAGAAAAATAAACAATTTCCTCTTTCCAAATCTAATTTTCCAAAGCTCAATGGAGACATTGGGAGGGAAAGGAATAAAGTGCGAGATCATCATACTCAACAAAGCAACTGGTTTTCCACATATTATAAAAAATAAGAAGAGACATTAACTTATTTCAACAAAATGATAGTCTAAATCATTTCCAATGGAAAGGATAACTATTTCCATTTTAAGGTAAGGATTGGGAGATATGTAATTCTATTTATTTGTTTAACATTACAACCAATATAAGGGATTTTTTTAAAGATCCCTACCTCTTCTCCAAAATTTATCATGCATGCCACAATCTCCCAAATATACATTAAGAAATACTCTTCCTTACAATAAGCTCCTTCTAAGCAGATCCATTCCAAACTCTCCACCAAAATGAACAACTCCAAAATGGCCAAGAGTTGGAAAATAAAAATGAGATTTATTTCATTTCCTAAAAATTACTACCAAACTCATTGAATGGAGAGGGTACCACTCTTACATGGGTCATTTAATTTCATAAAAGACCCATAACTTTATTTATAAGGCATTTCAATTCCAATTAGTTTAACTTGCACAAGTAACCCACTCTTACACTTATTTTACAAAGTCAAAAAGGTCTTCTTACAAAAGCATGCCTCTCTTACACTTCTCATTAAATTCTCTTACAACACCATTTATACACTCCATAAGTTGAACAACTACCTAACCTAGGTTAAGGCATATCCTTTAACCTCCCTAGACTTCCTAGAGAGGTTAGGAAAAAGTTGATAAATTAATAGGATTTAGTAATCCCACATAATTTAATTTGATTTAAATTTTAGATTTATTGATTTCAAATTTATTATTTTATTTTATTAGGTAAATAATTTTTTTTTAAGGGATCATGTAACCACTATAAATATGAGCGATAAAAATTACACAGCAACCAAAAAACAACAAGAAATATAGGTCCCCAAATTGTCCAATGGATCCACTATAATTATGCCAAAATTCTACCAAAAAAACAAAATAGGGAACCACTAGAGTTAACAAGAAACAACCAGCCAAGAGTTAAAGAGAGGACTCCTTTGAGTCTATATAGTCCAATAAAATAACAACCTTGATGATCTCTTTAGTCTTATTATATTTATCCTTTATTAGGTGTCCCCTAGTATGCTTGTTCAATCCTTCTACTAAATATTCCACATTGTTCTTCTTTATAGGGGTGTTCTTGTTATGATTCTCAACTTCCTTTTTCAATTCACTTTTATTTGTAGGGGTACCTCCCTCTTTGTTCTTTATCTCTTTCATTCCACATGTATATTTTTTTGGAAATTTTGGATTCCATATTATCAAAGTTTGAGTCCAAATCAAATAATTTAATACCACAGGTTGTGGTAGGCTCCACATAGTCCCCACCCTTCTCTTCTTCTTCCAAACACTTCTTAGTCTTCCCCTTCACACCTTTATGAGAGGATTAAATAATCTTATTCCTACATTCATATTCAAGTTTAAATTCCTTCCCCATGGATTGAGTTTCAAACTCTTTACCTTTATATTTTTTCTTCATTTCTACAGTGAATTAAATAGAGCTAGTAATTTTTTAGGATGCTTCTTGAAGGGTTCTCTCAAAATATTCATCAAAGAATGTTTCTAGGATCTACCTACTATCCTCCTCAGCATTCTCCAACTTATGCTTAGTAGGAAGTAGGGCAAGTTGATTTTGTGACCTTTAAAGTGATTCATTAATACAAATTGATGTGAATATAATATGTGAAACTTACCTTCCAAAGTAATTTATTTCATAATTTGAATACAAATGATGGGCCATGGCATAGGTAAGTCCATACAAAGGTACCCTTTATTCTTATTCATTATGTATTTGTCAGTATTGAATAAGGTTTTCATGAGTTCATACTTCTAATGCTTGTCCTTATATTCCTTCATGCTTTCACAACTCATGCCTAAAACGTATCCTATCACCTCTTCAAAGATACTAATAATCTACTCATTAATTCACATAGTTCTCTGGTTCTAACCCATGGAAAATTATTTTGAAACCACCTCATCATAACTGATAACTATTAACATGAATTATGATAAGCCCCTCTAACATCTGCCATACATATTGATGATATTTTACCTTTGCATAGGAGATTGGTTCTATTATGTTCCAATCACCACTTATGTCTACAAGTCCTTACTCCTTAATATTCTTTGAATAACTAAAATGGGAATTCACTCTACCAGTCTCTAAATTTGAAAGAGCTACCCATTTAGAAATTTAATTGGTGTGTCATCTCTCTACACACTTGAAGTGATTTTTTGGAACTTTAAAATGAATGAAATCATCATTGTGTTTGATAGCCTTAAGATAAAATTTTAGCATAAATTACCATCCATCATTTGAATGAACCACCTCATGGGGCTTAGGGTTCTAGCCACATCATTAGATATTAATTGAACAATTTGACTAGGTAAGTTGTTGGTCCTTTGTAGTTAATAAAATTTGAGTTAGTAACACAAAGGTTAGCCAATTTGTCTACCACCCTATTTTCATATTTATATATATGAGAAATTGATACCTTTTTATTTTCATTAGTAGACCTTTGGTATCCTCAGTATCATGTTGAACGCACCAAGATAGTTTAGATTTACATAAGAGTCAAAGCAAGATATTTAAAGAATCCCCTTCCACAACCAATATATCTATTTTCAGCTTCACTACCATCTAAATGCCCCAAAGAGTAGCTTTAGCCTCCACCACATGATTGGTCTGGTAGCCAATAGGACTTGCATAGGTAACCAATACAACCCCTTCAAATTTTATGATAACTCCTCCAGCACCTTTGTTTCCATAGTTTCCTTTCGTAGCCTCATCAAAATTCAATTTCATCCAATAACTTAATGGTTTAGACCTTTTGACCTGACTTCTATCCATTTTATTGGTGAGGTATTTCACCTCTTGTTTAATTTTCCATTTTTTGAACATGGATAATCCAACTTTGAAAATGGTATGTTTCTCTTCTAGAACAAAGGACCTCCAGTATTCTCTAATGGCTACAAATATCCTTTAAATTGTAATTCTCTAGATAAGATTTTTATTCTTAAATATACAATCATTCCTAGTCTTGTATATTACCTAAAATAAATTTGGAAGGGTTATCTATAAAAAAAAAACCCAAGGTAATTTCCATATTGGCTTTAGTTTTTTATTAGGACCAAGATTGAGATAGGTTTGACCCAAACTATATTAAATTTTAGAAGTAAAATATGATGTAGGAACATACCAGGGTTTGTGAAATCATGCATCAACCAAAAATAGAATGCAGTCTATTTTATTTTATTTTTGGGTTGTGGAATTATTTTTAATATCTTATTTACCTCTTGGAATGATGTTTCAAAATTATTCCTTTACCATGGAAAGCACAAAGAACTTTTGACTATTTTTATCAATCTACAGACACTATTAAGTCACAAAAACTTGTCATAAATAGTTATTAAACTATGGTATCAATTATATGATTAAAGTTTTTGATGTAATATAATATGACACTTACAACATCTATACCAATTTTCAGACAATTTGGAGCTACCACAGAACTGTACCGACTATTACACTATTATTAGGTTTCCTAACTTGAAGTAATGATGTATAAGTAATTGTATGTTGAAACTTGGTGGGATTATAAAACTTGAAATTTACACCATTTTCACAAGAATTAAAATCATTTAAAGTTACGTGAAGGTGTACCAATTGTTACAGTGTTTATAGGTTTCATTACTTGTAGTAATGTTTCATAATGAATTAGACAATGAATTTTTTTGGTTTCATTGAATATGAATCCTAAAAATTCTAGAAGAACTTTCAAACCATTTTGAATTACCTCACAAAATTTGAGACTATTTATTTTAGGCTATGTCTATATCACTCGGTAGAAGGTTCATAAACTTACAGTATAGTTGCAGTAATAATTGGATTACTAGATTTTGATTGGCTTCATAAAATTTAGTCTAAATTTTATGTTCCATGATTTTAGATCAATTGATTATGTAAGGAAAAAATTATGATAGTTTTTGTAAACTATCATTCTGCTAGAGTATGCATCTAACCAGTCTATACAAGGTTCACTACTATGTGGAATATTTTAGGTAAGATTTAAGTCACAAAATTTATAGAATTGAAATAAAATTGATCCTATATGGTGTGTTCCAAATTTAATATTAATTAGATAAGAAGAGGTAAACTTATGATAATTTTTGTGATTGTCACTCAGCCTAAAAATTCATCTATGTAGCCTAACATCTCATTACCTCTAAGTAGAATTGTGGTAAGAATTAGGTTACAAAATTTGATGGACTTATATAAAATGTATTCATATTTCCATGTTTAATTTTTTTTATCATTTGGATTAATCGAGTTAAATTTTCAAAAGTTTTAGTAACTATTATTCCTCTTAGAAATGTCATCTATGGACTACGTCAATTAGAAAGGTTGGTCTTTACCTATAGTAACCTATGGTAATGTGTGTTAAGAGTTAGGTGATGAAATTATAATATTATAATAGCACAAGAATGAATCCAAAATACATTATGTTATTAACCCAAAAGATATCCCAATATATAGGCAATCAACAAACTCTTATAAAATAGGAGGCAAGTGAAACAAATACACAATGGGAAGTAATAACAAACTTCCCTATGAAAAAAATTAACAAGTTAAAATCATATGGTTAAATATACCATAACAATAAGATACGGTAGATATTAATATTTTAACAATGCTTAAACAATTATTCTAATACCCTCCTTAAATGACTGAACCTGAAAAAACTCCAAGCTTATCTCAAAATTTTACAATTTTTTCTTTGCACAAAGTTATAGTCATTATATCATCTGGTTGTTTAGAAATGGGACAATAATAAGGACATATGTCTTCATTACAAACTAAATTTTGGATTTAATGATGGTGAACTTCAATTCTCTTTGTTATAACATGAAATACTAGATTCTTCACCATCTTTAGAACACTGTAATTGTCATAGTAGATAGGTGTAGGTGTTGATGGATCAAGTTAAAGATCTTCCAATACTAACTCAATCCACATCATATGTGTACCTAAACTAACAACTTATTTATACTTTAATATAGTGGAATACAATTCTACTATATTCTAAAGCTTAATTTTCCATGAAGAAGCTCATGAACTAAGAGTGAATATATAACCTATTGTAGATTTTCTAGAATCAACTGATTTTGCTCAATCTAAATCAATATATCCTATTAAAACAAAGTCAATAGATTATTTATACATAATACCAAAGTCAACAATACATTTGACATATCTAATAACAAACTTTACATCTTACCAATGTTCTTCATGTGGTTTAGCCATGAAGCATGAGAGATAACCCACTACAAAACACGAATCTGGTCTAGTAGTAGTAAGATAAATAAAACTACCTACTAATTATCGATACACTATTTCATTGACTAGTGATGAATCAATGTTAGTTGAGAGTTTTATCCCAACTTCCATTGGTGTAGCTACTAGATTAAAATAATAAATTATAAATTTTTCTAACAAATATTTGGCATATTTTATTTTAGATATAAAAGTAAAGTGCCCATAATTGTAATAATAAAAAAAATCCACACCTAGATAATATTGAAGCATGCATAGATCATCATTTCAAATATTGAACAAATGTTGACTTTAACCTATTTAATAAGTATGTCATCATTGTTTCTTCTAGTGATGGAAAGATTATCAAAAAAATACAACTATAATTAGTATGTCATTACCAATTGTATTAACATAGAGAGTAGATTCTGCATCACATCTTTTAAAACCAGAATCTAAAATATTTATTAATTTTGAAGTAATAGGATCGAGAAGCTTGATTAAGTCCATACATGGACTTCACTAACCTAAAAATTAGACATTATTTACTAGGAATCTAAAATCCCTATGGTTGTACCATATATACTTCCTCTTCTAAGTCTCCATTTAAAAAATTACTTTTCACATTCATATGAAAGACCAAACTGAGTAGCGATAAATATAATAATTCTCAATGTTACCATTTTAGCTATATAAGAAAAAATTTAGTCATAATATACTCCCCCTTCTTGTGCATACCCTTTTTAAACAAGACAAGTCTTATATTTGTCTAAAGAACCATATAATTTACATTTTACCTTATAATACCATTTGTAAAACAATATATTTCTTACTTTGGGGTATCTTAAAAAAAACCCAAGTACCATTATTTATGATTGCATTATACTCCACTTTCATGGTAGATTCCCATTCTAAATTCCCTTTAAGATATGTATAAGTATAGGCTCAAAATTTTGTGAAACATTGGTATTTTTCCCATAACCTTGCGGATCTACCTTCTAAATAAATTGTAATATCCTCTTATTAAATATCCTGCATTATGATACAGTACCATTTTGGTCATTTGAGTTGACTTGTGGTGTAACATCCCCACACATAGAATGATGTGATAATTTTTTTAAATTTAAACTAGCTATTATTTCATTACATTTAACCATAAGAATCTAATTAGTAATCCAATTCTAACACACTAAGTTTATTAACTTAGAAAATAAACATGTAATGTCTATATGTCATTGATCACTATCATCAGATGAAACAAAACATAATTGAATATAGAAAGTAATTACAACTTTCTAGCCATGGTTGGTATAATAATATAACCATTTCTTTCAATGTACATATAAGTAAATAATTACAATCATCAAGAATAATGTTTTAATAGTAATAAATAAAATACAAGATACAATATACCAGGCTCCAAAGAGCATGAGTTCCCAAACTCTAGTATCTATGGTAATCTTAAGTGTAGTCTCCAAATAAGGACTATCATGGGGAAGGAGAGCATCATTCAATAACTTTTCCACACCAACCATGAACCATCGATCCCCCACATAATCCTCCATCAGGGAATGTCCCTCCCTTCACGGATGAGTAGATAGTGATAGTGCAAGAATCTAGAAAGACAAGCTAGTACCCATGTATTGTAATATTTCTAATACATGATGTGTACCATAAATAAAATACGTTCTAACATGATATCCTAAAAACATGTAAATCATACATATCAAATGGCAATGTCTAACTAAACATTACTATGGCCAAAATTTTCTATAGTTATTGATATCTAGGATCAATCAAATTAATACACACAACTTGATTGGATTACGTTCATCTAACATTGGTGATTCTAAGAAGCTAGTGAAGTCTATATCACTACTTAGATAATACCTACAATGTGATATTTGGTTAATATAAATATATCCAAAAGATTCATACATATTACTTCCTACTAGTAGGCATAAAATGATGTGGTGGGAAACCACTATTCATGCAACAATATTTATATGAATTATTCACTGATGAGGTGGTGGGTAGTATTCATTTTGCTGAGGTTTACATAATACTAATATTGAATATTTAGGTTGCATGGGTTGAATTTATCATATAGGGACAATAAAAAATGGTCAAAAATAGAATCAAATAACTTTTCAAGGTTTGTGCTGATGGAGGAGACATGTTCTACTATCCCTGATTGGTGTCTCCTTTTTCCTTTTTACTTTCCATAAGAGGTATAGCCAAATTTTTCATGTGAAATTTATCCTTAATAAATAATGACCCCATGTGGATAAGGTGGTATGGATTTCTTCTGGAGACCAATTTTCCTTTGATAGAGACTCTCCCATTTGATTGGGTGGTGACATTATGGGCTCCCTTTGTCCCTTCATTATTTTTCCTCATATTTTTCTATAAATTATTGAAATATTCTTAATTTGGTAATATAATCAAATTTGGGAGATAAATCTTGTTGATAAGCTTTAAGGATGCCTCCTTGGCATGTTGGCCAAGTATAGAGAGAGTTTAATGGCATGCATTGATGGCATGGCTTTGTGAATTATAATATGTTGTTGATTAATGAGAATTAATGAAGATATTTTGTGAAGAATTCTTGAGTTGGTTATGTGATTCCTAATATTTATGAGTTATTGAATCTATGTTATGGTTGGAGGCCACATCAATTGGTATCTGAGCCACATCAAGTGGTATCAAAAAAAGTAAGATGCCTATGAAGAGGATCTTGTAGAGAGAGTGAATGTATTTTTTTTAGTTTGGAGATATGAATATGAAGATGAATAATGAAATAATGCTTATTCTATCTGGGCAAGAGGATTCATAAGGGCTCATGTAATGGCTGGCTGAGCTAGAGATGATTTTTGAATAAATGCATGTTGAAGACCACATGAGGGTGAATATTACAAGAAAGAGGATGAGTGGATTTATATCTATGTGTTGGAGATATTATCATGTTTGGAGACAAAGGAGAGTAAAAGAGAAGGTGAATAAGGTTTCCAAATTGATGGGTGAATTTGTGTACCCAAAAATTCAAAGAGAGTGAATGTAAAAGCTTCTTGAGTTGAGAGAAGACAACAAGTTGGAGAAGGAAGGAAAGCTAATTTTTGTGGAAGTTGATGAAGGAGACCCATTGTTTGAATATGGGGATGAAAATATGTGGGATATTGTTGATGAGAGTGAAGAAAATTTCAGCCATGAGGGGTTGCTTGAAAATGAAAATTACAGCAAGATATAGTTGCATGATTCCAATATTGAAGCATTGTAAGAAGAGATTATGCAAGCTAGTGCACAAGAGAATATTTATGTGTAGGGGATGATATTTATGTTATGGAAGGTGATAATACAATCATGAGAGTTTTTTGGTATGGGCCATTGGCATCCCATAAATAAATTGAATAACATGTGGATCATGCTACTATTGAAGATGATTTACGAGTTTCTTTGGTAGAAACTTTAGTTGTATTTGTTGTGCAAGTGGATGCACATGAGAGTGAAATGAAGAATGTTGTTTCAGCCATGAGTGAGAAGATGAAAGTGGATATGATATGTGGTGGTGTGGATAATTGAATAGGTGGTTGAATGATTTATGAAGAAATCTAAATGATATTTTGGTGGAGGTGGATGGCTAGTGGTGGGCTAGAGCTCACATGGATAGATAAGATGCATGATGGATCATATTGGAGGAGGATGCCAATTTTGGATGGGAGGTAAGATCCCATGAGTATGGTTAGTGGTGGGTATGATCTCAAAAGTGTTTGTGGTGGGTTGGAGCCCATGTATACATCCATTGGTATATGAATGAGATATTGGAGGAGGAGGATGGTTTCAAGACCAATATGTAAATGCTGGAAGAGGAGGAGGAAAAAGGATATTCTATGATTTCACGTGGTGCATTGGAAGAGGATGCCAAGGTCATTACCCTGAGTGACCAAAAGGGTTGTTATAACACTCACCCCATTTATATGATCATGATATCACATTAATTACCTCAGATGTCTGATGCAAGAGCATCCAAGGGATTGAGCAATCTTGAATCACCTAAAAATAGAGTGGTGTGTTTTCTTATTTTTTCAAAATTAGTGGCATGGATACAATCATTACAACTCGTAGGAGTTGATTTGTTTTTAATTGGAGGAGACTGATGTGGTAAGAAAGCACTATTCATATGTATTATTCACTGATGAGGTGGAAAATAGTATTCATCTTGGTGACATGTCCACAACACTATTATTGAGTACTTAGGTGGCATGGGTTGAATTTCTCATAAAGGGATATGAAAGAATGGTCAAAAAGAGAATAAATTAACTTTTGGAGGTTTGTGATGATGGAAGAGACATGTTATACTATTCCTGATTGGTATTTCATTTTTTATTTTGACTTTCCATGAGAGGTGGAGCAAAATTTGCCATGTGAACTTTGCCAATAACAAATAATGACCCTATGTGGATAAGATGGCATAGCTTTCTTGGGGAGACCATTTGTCCTTTAATGGAGGCTCTCCCATGTGAATGGGTGGTGCCATTTTGGGCCCCCTTTGTTCCTGTACTATTTTTCCTCATATTTTTTAATATATGGTTGTAATTATTGATTAGTTTGGTAGGCTAGGCAAATTTGGGAAAGATAGCTTGTTGAGAATCTTTAAGGATGCCTCCTTGGCATGTTGGCCAAGTATGTATATATTCATTTTATCTTGGATCCTTATCCTAATTCATGTTAGCCTCACATGAATTGATTTAACCCACAATCATTAAATCCCCTATAAAAGGCCATTCAAAGTCTATTTAGAAGGGTTGACACTCATTTATAAGAGAGAAGCAAGACTACAAGAAAGAATTCTCAAGCACTCTTCCTTATTCTCTGCATACAACCATCCATTAATATTTCAAGCTTATTCAAACCCCAATTTCATATTTACTTGCATTTTCATCACACTATTGCACCAAACACTTCAATGGAAGAAATACATATAGCTTGATCCCTCCTCAGAGTATTGGTATGTAGGCAGTGTACCTACACACGAGGTGTGAAGTGCATCCAACATATCATTTACATACTAACCCATTTTCCCTATTTTCCAAAGTTTTATTTAATTGCATAGAAGACATGAGAACATGAAGAATCAACTCTATAAGGATTTTTTCTAACAATGAGGATCTAAAATTTGGTACACAGGCTCACACTGATGCGATAAATAAAACCTAAAAAAACTAGATATTTATGATCATTTTGGATAATATAAGTAAGACCAGGACTATAATGCTAGACAATAACGTGTCATATTTTTAGAAATCCTATCCAATCAGGAAAGAAACTCTAGATTCCTATTTGTGATAGTTTATCAAGCTTGAACATAGATTTTTAGACCCCATCTCAGTCAAAACAACATAGAATCAGATAAGTTTGATTCTCTTTCTCACTAATACTTTTAGAAAAGCCTTAATTACAGTTAAATTTCACAAATCAGTAGATTATTTATTACATATTATTTAGTAAATTTATCTACTTAGACCCATTTATTACTTAATAATTAGATACTCAATTTCCCAAAAATAGTAAATTAATAAACTAGTAATGGATATAAGTTTTAATATATATTCATTAAATTGATAGGGTCAAACTTGGTTTGACACTTTTGATATATATTGAAATGATCATTGGAAGTTTAAATGCTTTTATAGATTGTGTAAGGACTATATGATGTGTGATTCACAATGAACTTGATGTAAATGCCAATTTGATTAATTTGTTACTTATAAGAACCTACAATAAATAAAGAGAGTAAAATCTAATTATAAATAGTTTATTAACTATAGTACTCAGTTTATTAACAATACAAGAGTATCAATATATTATGATGGCTCATGAATGTATTTTTGAATAAAAAGATATAGTGGCTTTTGGAATCATATGAAGTCCTTGATTTTAAAATATAAATGATTGTTTATATTTATATGCAATATTTATAAATTGTTTGAATACCTATATGCGATACATATTATTGATATAGTTAATATGTACAAGTGAACACACACACACACACACACACACAATTCAATTTCAAACAACTAGTCATAACTAAAAAAAAATCATAATTCTTGCAAAAACATAATCTTTCATTTAAACAACTTGTTATATTTTTAAGAGGTTGTATGGGTATATTCATAGTGCCCTATCCTTCAGGAGTCCATGAATTAATATTTTAATATTTAATAATAGGCACACATCCCAATACACCAATATATGTTATATATGTATATGAGTACCTAAGTCCTCATGAATACATACATACATAGATACATGTGTGTGTGTGTGTGTGTGTGTGTGTGTGTGTGTGTGCGCGCGCGTGCATGAGGACTATGTACATATATAGAATATATTGGTGTGTTGGGATGTGTGCCTATTATTAGTTTTATTAACTATTAAAAGACTAAGCCATGGATTCTTGAAGGATAGGGCACTATGAATATACCCATATAGCCTCTTAAATATATAACAAGTTGTTTAAATGAAAGATTATGTTTTCATGAGAATTATGATTTTATTTTATTATGATTGGTTGTTTGAAATTGAATAGTGTGTACATATAAATTATGGAATATTATATTATTACTTGTCATAGAATGTACTATAAGTGAATCTACTTATAAAAATTAGAACCATGCAGTCTAAATATATATGTAAACCTATTTGGTATAAATTGTACTTGTTATGCTTACTATTTATGGGATGACTATTATAGTAAGATTCATTCATACGTTTGATGAACTAAATGTATGTATTTTGATTATTCTTGTATTTATCACATTTTATGCCTGCTATTAGAAAATAATCTGTATGAATCTATTGGTTATATATATATATATATATATATAAACAAAATCTTGCATTGTTGGTACTAATTAAGTAGTGAGACAAACTTAATTAGCTTACTTATCATCACCAATGCTAGATGAAAGTAATTCAATCAAGTGGTGTGTATGAATTTGACTGATCTTAGAGATCAATAATTATTTGGAAAATTTATCCAAAGTAAAGTTTAGTTGTATATTATCATTTCATATGTATGATTTACATGTTTATGTGATATCATGTTATAACGTATTATATCTATAGTGCACATCATGTATTAGAAATCTTACAGCACACGGGTATTAGCTTGTCTCTTTGGATTCCTGCACTATCATTATATACCCATCCATGAAAGGAGGGACATTTCATGACAGGGGATTGTGTGGGGGATTGATGGTCCATGGTTGGTGTGGAAAAGTGCTTAGATAATGCTCTCCCTCTCCATAATAATACTTATTTGGAGACTACACTTGAGATTATCAGAGATACTGAGTTCGTGAGCTTGTGCTCTGTAGAATCTTGTATCTTATTTTTCTTTTATTATTGAGACATTATGCTAGTTTTAAATATAATTAATTACTCATTATACATTGACAATAATGGTTGTACTATTTTACCAGCCATGTCTAGAAATATGTAGTTACTTTCTATATTTAGTTACATTTTGTTTCATGTGATGCTAGTGATCAGTAACTAATGGATGTTACACGTTTAATTTATGCTTAACATACTTAGTAGATATACTAATATCACTAATTACATTATTCTGGTAAATCTTGATGGGGATGTTACAGAGGAGAAAAAAACAACCATGAGTCTTGTGTAGAATGGGATATTGGAAGCCTATAGTAAGAGTGAAAAACATGATAATCATGTTGGCATTAGAGATAAATTGGACAACATGTTCTTGGGGCCTAATGGGATGGTGAATGAGTTATTTGAGGGAGCTTTTATTTCCCCTAATGTGTTTTTTCAATGTGAAAGTCTAACTATAGAGAGAATGGTTATGAAGATAAATAAGTGTTATGTAATCTAGCATACTCATATGTATGAGATGTGGAGGTAATAAATTGACTAATTGAATGATATGGCAACAATAGATAAAGATCTAGTTGGTTTTGATGTTTTAGCCAATGCGGAGTGTCTTAAAGATAATGTGGAGACAAAAGAGTGTGATGGATCATGGGAACATGTTTGTTCTCAGGAGTATGCAAAGATAAATAATTATTTGTAATTAATTGATGAAGGATATTTATCCTTATAATAGTCTAATATTGTCCTAGAGAATGGGCAGAATGAAGGTAAAGTATTTTACAAACCAAATCTTGATGTGAGGCAAGATTAAAGCTTGGAGATGGATGAATTGGAGTAGCTAAGTTTGATATAATCTCAAGTGTGTGATTAATAACTTGATGTCATTGCTATGGAGAGTAAGTCTCTTGGATTCACCAAGTGGAGGACGGAGTTGCTAATATGTATGGTAGCAATAGTATGTGAATAAGAATATTATGTTATAGATGAAATGGAGAGATTTATTTCTATAATAATCTAGACAAAGAAGGGTGTGAAGGTAAAAATTGTCCTTGATGTGATTCTTGTCAAAGTTCAAAATCAACTCATAATTATGTAGGACGACTCCTGCAACACCATTACCACAATATAACAATCATGGAGACATCATGTAGACACACAATAATAATTATACACAGTCTAGTATTATTATTCTTCAAGTGAATAATACAAATCTATAGCTCTCTCTTCATCTGCTTGATAGGAAAAGAATAGGGAGTGTCTAGTAAATAGGCAATAGGAGTTGGTTTCATGCAATGACAATTTATTGTGTGAAACCAAGATTAGTTGATATAGAATATTTGTATGAATAAAATAGTGATGAGACTTTTCAACATATAAAAACTAAATAACCAGATCCAAATTAACCTGAATGCTCAATCCATCACCCTCTCTTAAGCCCAAAATAGGGAGTAATAAAAGAGAAAGCAAATAAACTAAATGGATCTCAGCAACAAGGCCTAATCAGGTACCCATTTATAAATCACAATGAAATACAGAGTGTCCATATGGTAACTAATCCATCTTACCATCATACATGGATGCTGATTAATTGTAACCACTAAGTCAAATAAGAATTGGTACTCTATATGAGGCTCACTCTATAAAAACACTAATCACCATATTGGGAAAAAAGAGTTACCAAGGATGAAAGGTATCACCACAAGGTACCCAAAAACTAGTAGAACCATAGTGAGAGTGAAGAAGAGAACATATGCTTCAAATTATCCCAAGAATTATGACTCAAAAACTTAACACAAACCTATAGTAGGTGCATTAGATGGAATAAATCCCATTGAACAAAAGATGCACTCAATTAACTACCTCCAAAAGAAAATGTGGTGTACTAATAATGATTACAACACCTAAAGCAATATGTGTACACACCCACCCCCATAATGTTGAAATGGGTGTAGTGACTCAAACAACCATCTGAATGTGGGCCAATCCCACTATGTAAACACTAAAATGTTGACACTGGGCTATACTAGACTAGCTATGCTCTAAAAGGAGAATAATTTCCACCAAAACATCTGAAGGAGGCTATCATTAATCACATATAGATATTAAATCTCTCAATAATTATGTCCCTAGTGATGATGGGATATTCATGTAACTAGAGAAGAAAGTGGTCAATCATGTAGCACACACATGAATAAAAAATATCCATGAATCTCAGTATGACTACAAATAAAATTCCCATCCTATAATAATATCACCAAGTGATATAATAAAATACACAATGTAATCAATATATGGAATACATCATCTAGAAATGAGAGATGTATGCTAAAAAAGAACACATATTCCTAATCAAGGAGCTCAAAAAACAAGGAACATCAACAAGTAGGAGGATCAATTTGTGATCAAAGAAGTTGAATAGTGGAGGAATGATGTTTGTAGTGTCCTCACCAAGAACATTGTTTATGCCACCAAGAATTATCAAAAATCCGCCCCAAATCAATATGAATGGTGGATGAATATGCTTACATATGAGTGTGTGAAAATTACACAACATAAGAATGTGAGGCAATAATTGAATGTGTGTTAGGATGATCATGTTTGACATCTATAATCTCAAGTTTCTTAGGCCTATGTAAAGGTACAAAAGAGCCCATATGTACCTCATAATACTCACAAAGAGTGGAGTGAACAAAATATGGAGCTCTATCAATATATCCTAATGAAGATGAAGAACCTGTATCATAACCAAGGCCATGTCGATTAATCAACATAACAAGATGAATAGGGTGACCAATTCCCTGTAAACACTTCCCAATGCCTACAAGTCTGGTAGTGTTACCTATGGAATGAAGCATGCAAGAGCCAAAACTAGTGGTATGATTCTCAAAATAAGTAGGCATATATTAAGGTAGAATTGGATTGGGATATGTATATTATGAAACAACATAAGGCAAAAAAGTATCATCTACAATAAGAGGAGTAACATGAAGAATATGTTGTTTAGAATCTAGTAGAACAAACTGTAAAAGTGCATCAAGTGGATACATGCTAGATTCAATATATGAATGGGTATTAGACTAATGTACTATTCCAACTAGTTTCTTCTAGAGATGACATATGAAGGCATCCTTTCCATGAATCAGGGAGTGTAGAAGAGAATTTTTCATTGAACATTTCCTCTTTTCTTCTTGAAGTGATAGGAAAGAGGCCATATGATCAATGGGTTACTTAAGATTTGATAGGGTACTATAAAGAGTCATACCAAAATCAAAAACATGAACAACAACTATTGTATCAGAATATGCATCATTAGGAGAAGGTACCTCATCCAAGTGACCACCAATAATAAAATCTATGTCATGAGTAGTAGTAAGAGGTGGTATAATTGTCTCATCCTCAAAAAAGTCCTCACTAACAATAGAAAGAGAACAAGAACTAATATGAGAAGATGAAGATGCCAAAGAGTCCTCATGTAAATCACCATCAAGAATAACACCCTCATAAATGGGAGAAGATAGTGGAAAAACAATGTCACCAATAGATAAATCCTCACTACAAGATGAAGGTGATGAAAGAGGAGCATGTGGAGGTAAAGTGGCCTCATCAAACAATAGAGAAAGAATATCCCAAGCTATTTTAGGTGATGTAGCATGCTTAATATGATTTTTAAAAATCTCATAAATATGCAGGTAAATAAATAAAAGTTCCTCCTTTTACAAGGATACAATCCATATAATATCATCCTCATCTATGAAAATATAAAATTCACCAAGAAAAACTTTCCATAATCCCTTCATTTATATGTGTATCTCCATTTTGGTTTTCCATGTGGTGTAGTTTTAGGAGATAAGTGATTCAAACATACAAAAATCCATACTCGAAGTCATGAAAAACCAACAATGGTAAAAAAGGACAAAGAGGGATGTTGATTACCATAAAAAATGCATCCGCGATTACAAGTGGAAAAAAAGAGGACAAAACACTCTAAAAAATGGATGTTGGACTCTACCAAAATGTATGTTGTGTACAAATCACATAAAAAATTGTTTTTGTAATGAGGTCTCACCACCTGTGAGACCAGACCTCACTCTCCATCTAGAAGGTAAGTACAAAATAATATGCATCTATTAAAAACTTATATTGAAATTGACCACCACTTGAAATGATCCCTCGAACTTATAATAAACTCCTCTTAAAAATGTATGACCATAAAAATCTTACCCCACTTTTAAAAAAGCATTTCAAAAAAAGCTCACCTTAATAAAAAAAAATCCTCCCATAAAAGACATCAATGGATCAAACCCATAACCTTCATGCTTGAGGGTTATATAAAATCAAATTATAGCCAACTCGACTATGGATTGATTTTTAACATCATAAAACATAATTTTCTATTAGAACTTTCAAAAAACACAAAGGAGACCTTTTTTGCTTACCATGATGCTAAGTTATTTTTTGAGTTGTAGGGGCTTTAGTGGATATATTTGAAGTGAATAACTGCTAACTGAATTGTGGGTGTGTTGAAAAAACTTTAAGTTTCCCCAAATTTTCTTCTACCATTCTCTTCTTATCCCTCGTATGGGTTGCAACTAACTCATCTATTTTTTTTTTTAGTCTACCTTATGTTGGCTACTAGATGTTCAAACCCATGTTTTCCTTCTTAAAAATTTATGTAATTAGTATTATCTAGTGCCCTACTCATGCTTCCTTACTATTTAATTGGAGCCTCTAATGATGTCAAGGTAGGAATATCACTTTGATTGATTGTAGTACCTTGTGGTAGAGGTGGCATTATGCCATGACCTCGACATGGAGGAGTATGCTACAAACTAGGATATTGATATATCTCTCCACTTGTATCCATCACCATCTCATTGGACTACCCTTCTAATTTCCATTGACCTTCTTATACAAGGTTATTTTGATTAGGGACCTATGCTTTTGAACTAATTATACCTATGGGGTTGTGAATGTTATAAGGTCTAGCTTGAGTAATTTTGCCTTGGGATTGTTGATTTTATGGATAAGGGGGTTTGTTATAGGACTAAGAAGGGTATTATATTTGGAAAAGACCTTTGTATGTCCTATATAAAGTCTGATTCTACCTCTCTAGATCCACTAGCTTTTTGTTTTGTGCCTTCAACAATCCTTCAATCTTTCCAAGTCTGTCCACTTGAATATCATAAGGTTGTGCTTGATTATTTGGTGTGGGAAATGTAGAAATTAGAGGTGGAGTTGGCTACAACTCAAGAAATATGGGCATAATAGGTCTTGGCATGAGTTTCCTTACTTTTATAAAAAAAAATTATGCCCTTATAGATATATCATATGCTTCAAGTAGAGGTATCCCACCCATAGATTGGATAATGACTGCAATGTCTAAATTCAATGCTTTCAACTAGTAGAGAAAATCATAATTAGGTGTGGGCATAATGATAATATGGATTATATCCCAATTTTTTTGGAACTTATAGTTGAAATCAACCATAGATTTTTGGGGTGCCCTCTTGATTGAGGTGAGTTGCTCAAATAGTGACACATGGTCACTCCTATCCTCAAAATGCTTGCATAAACACTCACCAAACTCATCCCAAGTATTGATTGAGGTAGGAGATAGACCCCTATACCATTTTAGGACTTTGAATTTTAAGGATGTGGCTATTAATCTCATGGCTACATTATCTTGTGTGATATTATGTACTGAGCAAAGGTTTGTAATATCAACTATGTGCTATAAAAAAGTGGTGGAGTTTTTTCATATAAAGTATAGTAAACTCTTAAAATAGGCCATAGGGATGTCATAATGTTGCTGAAGTTTTAGAGGGATACCACGATTCAAGGGTATAAAAGTTTATAACCTAGTCCTTGCCATTTATATTGGTGGACTTTTGGTGGGTGGAGTATGAGCAAAATGTATAGAATTTGGAGAAGTGGGGGAGTTAGGGGGTGTTAGGTTAGGTTTTGAAATAGATACCCTCTTCTTATATTAAATATCTAATGGAAATTAAATGAATTAAACTTCATTACCTCTGGAGGCAAACCTCATGGAGATTTGGTGCATAAACTCACTCTCTAATCTACTAATGATTGCTCAAAGAATTCCAAGTATCCTTCCACATTGACAATATATCCCAAAATAATGTCAAAGAGCCTTGATTATTATCCCATCATGTGTGTCAAAACTATTGGAGACTTAGGTTGCACCCTAGCTAAGAAGAAGATTGTTTAAGTCCTCTAATCGAACCTAGTCCAACATGGGAATGACCCTAGGCTGTGGGTTACCTAATGTTGGGCCAAACCTCTAGAATTAAAATGGATAGATCCCCTATTATGAAAATAGATCTCCTTTCTTATAACTTATGTTTATCTCAAGGAAAAAGGAAAGAAAAGAAAACTAAAATTAGAACCTAATATATATGGTGATGCATGAAATTGTTCAATGATCCACTCTCAACTTGACACTTCTTTGACTACTAGTAAATCTAATAAAGATAAAAGGTGATCAGATTCTATGATAAGGTTACAAACATGAGTGTTTTTCATGGAGGTTAGACAAAAATATACAACTTGATGGACAGAAAAGGGCAAGGTTTATGCGAGACAATATAGTCTCTATGACACTTCAAGGGAAATTTCCTTAAACAACACTTCACACAGCCTATTATAAACTACAATACTAAAAGCAAGGAACATGAGGGACATAAATATGATGAAAGAAAACATAGATTATGTAGATCAACTTAAATAAGATATAATTAACATTCACTCAGAATCTAGAGTTGTCTTATGTTGTTTCAAAAGAGTTTACACAATAATTTTAGTAGATCTTTGATATACCCAGCTGAGGAATGAAAATAAAGAGATTGATGCCTATATTTATAGGAATAATGGAAGGCAAGAGAGAAAATTTTGGTGTGTAATGGGTCAATAATTAGCCAAATGTGACCTAGAATAGTTCCAACAATATTTCCTTCCTTTGCGATTATTGGCATTCCCTTAACGAGTCCATTTTGGCATAGAGGTGGTTTTAACTCCCTCAACAATTATTAGATGAAATAGGGAACCATAGTTATGTACTAGTCCATACAGTTTCTAAGACATGTTGACAAGGTCAAGGAAAATATCTCATTTTTCAATCACAACCATGAATTGTGTATTCAATGTTCCTCAAAGGTTAATTACCTAGTGGGACACCTTACATTAAATTATTCAATTAGTCTTCCATTACCAAATTGATCCTCTTTGATGATTAATTAGGCCAATTAGGCCTATCAAACTAAATTTCCTAAGTGATAAAACTTTGTGGCCATGAAACCCATAAAAAAAAATTTCAACCTATGTGTTAATGTGTTCCATGATTGAAACAATATTTCCAAAGATGACATGGGCTTGAAACTCTACTCTTTCAGTCTAACTAGTCTACGTATGTGGCATCTCCTTGCCACACTATCTATTTCATTTTAAAACTTGACTGTTGTCACCTTGAACATGTGTCTTCATCCTGTTCCCCCTTAGAACTTTGATCAAATTTTCTCTATCAATATCCTCAAGAGTCTCTTAGATTTGACCTTCAATATTGGCCATTGATCTAATATGGGCTTCTCAAATTATGAAACTTGGTATTCATGGATGGATTATTTATTTAGGCCTTTGAAAATGTGACACTTGGTAGTCACACATGCATTTTGTTGACCCTGATATTAGTCTTTATCTGGTTAATGTGTTTACACCACATGATATCCTCATGTGCAATCTAGGTTCATTAGCTTCTAAGATTGTGACACTTGGTAGTCTCATGTCAATCCTTGATCCTAGCTCTAAGATTATGACACTTGGTAGTCATGCATGGCTTCTATGGACCCTTGCTATTAATTCATGTGATCAAACATGCTTATGCCACATGGTGACCTTGCACGTAATTTCAGATCATTGAATTCTTGACCTCATGTGATCTCCATGTGTTGTTGATATTTGATGTTGGCCTCCAATATCATGCTAGTTGGCAATAATGTGTTCAATCTCAGGATCAATTGACCTTTTAACCTTGTTCCCATCATTAGATCTACTTTTGCATGATTAGATGTGTGAGGTTGATATATCTTAACTTATTGGCTTGGACCATCATTGATCTTTAATCTAATTGAGTGAGGATTTGACACTTATTATCCCCATGGATCACTTCTAATTTTGTAATCTAAATGGCTTTTTTTTTGGCTTTAAATTGATGTCCTTGGGCATGTCCCACATAGCTAGATAATTTTTTAAGGCCTATATCTTAAGATAAAAGTCTCATCAAGACACCAAACTTATAAGGGATGACCATGGCATAAAATACATCATTTTCATGGGTTGATAAACTTAAACAATTTAGACACCATGAGCAGTCTTTGAAGGTCCTTTTTTCATTATTTTGATCTTGAATAGACATGCCTTAAAGATTCATAACATGAATAATGATAAAGTTTCAAACATTAGTCATGACCCCATGATATAGGGTTGGCCAATTTCTAAGTTTAGGGCTAACAATTGACCAATAGAGACTTCATTGAAATTAATAATAGGTGACCACCATAGTGAGTGGGAGTTAACAGATAACCCATCTTGAAACCCTGAGCCATTCTAGAGAAGCCATGGTTTGATATTTTCCCATGCTTTCTAGATGATTTTTGCCATAAAGGACCCTAAAATTTGAATGGGGGATTTGATGATAAGTATATTAGAGAATTCAATCTCTTTCTAGGGTTTCTTGCCTTTAGGTAAGCCTAAAGAGATGGAGTATCATAATAAAACCTTATAAGTTTCCTTTCCATCAATGGCCCGCACAATCCATTTCATACATAAGGTAGTTCTTGGATGTGCCACATCAATGAGACCCATACCTTTAACATCCCATATGAGGTAGAAATAATCCTAGGCCACCCTTTGGAATCCATGTCCATGAGAATAATTGGCAAAAACAAATTCCCTAAGAAGTTTTTCAAATTTTTAGTAAGAATTATTTAAAGGGACCCGACATGAGGAGTAGTACACATGGGTGGCCACAAGCACTTTTTGAGCATATTTGGAACTTGCCTTCTAAAAGTAAGGACTTAGTCACCTAATATTCCAAATTTTTAGAAACTCTGTCAACAACATATTGCCACAACAAGGTCAGAGAGGCATAAAAATCAAAAGGGATGCCAAGAAAATTGAAGATTTCATCATGTTGGATCCAAGCCCATCCATATTTTTTAGCCCACACTAGTAGGGTGGGTATGATTTCCTATAGTAATGAGTTTTTTGCCATTATATGCTTAAGCCAGAGGCAAGGAAGAAGGTGTTGAGACACTACAAGGCATTTTCCACATTGTCCTCATCTTCAATAAGATTAAGGAAAGAATCATCCACAAAGTGGCCATTCATAAAATGTAAATCTTCATGGGGGTTTTATTTATTTGGAGGGAGATATATTCCCTTAACAAGGCCCATAGCTTGGGCATTGCTAAGAAGATATATAAAACCCTCAATTACAAGCACATACAGGGTGGGTGTTGAAGGACATCCTTGGTGAATAAGTTGAAACAAACTAAATTGCTCAGAAGTGACTCCATTAATGGAGAGGATGGATGAGTCATCTAAAAAAATCATGTAGATGGTTTGAATGAAATTGGGCCCAAAGTCCAGGGCTCTAAGCATGGCTAGGATGAATGGACACTCACTACGGTCATAAGATTTTTCAAAGTAAATTTTAAAGAGCATAACTTGTTTCTTAAACCTTATAGCCCAGACCATTCCTTACCAAACTAAAATGATATTGTCTAATATATATCTACTTCTGATGAATCCTATTTGCTTAGAGTGAATGATGTGTGAGAATAGATTGCACAATCAAAGTGCCAGAGCTTTGGTAATGATCTTGTAGGAAATATTCATGAGGGTGATCGGCCACCAATTATAGGTCAATTCAGGATCCCCTTAGGTATGAATTTAATGTTTCTTTTATTTATATTCTTCCCTAGAGAATAATTATGAAAGGCCTCTTGATAAACATGGTGTATGTTATCACCCAAAAGGTCCCAAAGGGTTTTATAGAATCCATAGTGAGGAGCCTATCACAATCCACCCACAAATAAGGAGTGAGTTTGTAAGGCATGACTACGAGACACTGTTGAAGGGAAATATCATGCTCTATAGAGGAATCTTGATCTTTGAAAACTTGTTGATAATGGAGGATAAAATATTGATTAGTTTTTTATGTCTCTAATAATCTCCTACTAGCATTAGACATATCATGGATTTGTTGTTTTGAGTTTTTGGCTCAAAGCATTTGAAATAATTATTTGGAAGCTTTGTCCCCTATCTTGAGCTAGTGGAGCCTAGCTTTGACTTGAGCTCCCTAGGGAATGTAATTATCTACTATATAGATATGATGTTGCAAAATAGAGACTCTGACCTATAAAATCCCATTGAAGGGATATTTTTCTAGGGCTAGAGCCACATGGCTAAGCTTTGAGGAAATAAGAAATTAAGAGTGTCTTAGAATTTTAGCAAGTTGGCAGCCATAGATTCTCAAAAAGTGAGAGGTCCTTTTGATGGCATCATCCCACCAAAGATTCTAACTAGATTCTTGGGATGGATGAGGATCTAGATTTAAAACTCTATGAATGTTTGCCATAGTAGGTATATGTTTGATCAAGGAAGTGCTTAGAAAGAATTGTATTTTGTGGACCTTAGGTTTCATGAATTTCCATGTCACTTGAAAATGAATAGGGGAGTGATAAAAAATACCAAAATATGATATCACCTACACTAGAGGATAAAAAACATTATCAAAGGAAAAATATAATTGGGTGGACATTATTTCCCTATATAGGTGATTTAGAATCTGAGTGGGGCCCTCCTTGAGATTGCTCTAGGTGTATCATACTCCATCTATAGGTTGGCAGATTAAACTAGGGTCATAAAATCCTTATTTAGTACACATATAATACCATACCTCCCTTTCTCTAACTACCCAATGCATTAATAGGTGGCCCACTTTGTCTTCAGGAGATACCACCATATTAAATCCACCATATATGACCTAATGAGTATCAAGGAGATCATCTGCCATCCATCACCATAAATGGGTACGTTCAATGGCATCATTTGAGTCATAAATATTAACAATTCCAAAGGAATGGCTTTCAATGATAAAAAGGGTCCAAACTAACTAGTTAGTGGGGTCCATGATAGATTGTACTAAGTTTGGATGCCACCTTAGATAAATAAACATGATCACCCCTCCAAATCCTGAATTATGATTACTATGCAAAATAATACTATCATGTTAGATAAAGTTACATGACCACCATCAATAAAAATTCATTGACATTTACACACAAAAAACTTGCATTTTGGGTTTGTAAAACCCCTGAACATTCTATAAAAAACAATTCATGGATGACAGGTGTCAAGAGACATATCATCAAAGTCTGGGCATCCTAAGGCATCCTATCAACTCTATAAAAAATGCCTACTATGGGAATTTAAAAATCCATAAAATTACTTCCTCAAAACATGATCAACCTAATAATCTCCTTCCTCTAACTCTTCATACCTCCTATGAAGGTTGCGAGAGTGTTTGGGTGCTTCCTGTCGAGCAGGAAGTGGAAGAACAGTTGACTATGAGTCTGAAAAATTGGAAGAACTGGGAAATGGATCCTTGATACCCTAGGATAAAAAATTATAAGTAAGAGGGGTGGTGAAGACCTTGGGTTTTTATAATACTTTTAGGTCTTTAGCCTAGGAAGGTTCTTTCTTAGTAGGATCCTAGTCCTACATGCCATTACTTGTTGACAATTTGCCACCTTTAGGATTTCCTATGCTTGAGCTCGTGGATTTAGTGTGGTTGTTTTTCTTTCCTACCGTATTCCAACCATCCTTAGATGGATTTTTGTTAGCTTTCAGAGAGGGCTTAGGAGGAGAGGATGAGTGGTTGGGCACATTATTATAGGCTAACTAAAGGGGGTTGTCTTGAATCTTATGGGCAGTGGCTTGCTAGTGAAAATAGGTGTTTGTCAAGTTGATAGACATGACTTTCTAAGAGTTTCTCACATTTCCAACTTGAATTTCCACAAACTCATTGAGGTCCCAGGAAAGGTCTACTTCTACACAAACTTGATTTTATGATCTAGTAGAGTAGAACATATTGATCATGGTGGAGAACCCAACCTATGGAGGAAACTATCTAGTGAATAAAATGCCAGTAGGAGAGTGGAAAACCTAAAAATTCAACCCAAATCAAGATTTTGAGAATTATTGTGTCCAGGGGGAGAGAACCATGAATGTGTTCCTAACATACCATGTGGATGACTTATGCAGGATACCTCCTGCATGGGAAAGGTCAACAAAATGGAACATAAAAAACCCTTGGTCATATTATGGGAGATCTCAAGATTTATACCATGAGCTACCTAGTGGGCTTAAACCTAAGACATAATCATGCTTTCAAAGGGAATTTGACACATAAAATATCTTATCAAACAAAAATGTTCTAGCCATTAACAAATAGAGTTAAATTATGGAATGGGAAAAATAACATTAGGTTTCAAAGAGTTACCTCATGGTAGACATTTGGGATAAACGTCCTTGGGCACTTGTAGGGGGCCATTACTTGATGCTCTATTGTTCTTCTCCATAGCTAAAATAGTTGGGAGAGAATGAGAAGTCATTAAATAGGATGGCCTGACTCGAAGGTGAGAAACCTTAAAAGGCAATAAATGCAAGTCTTATAGGAAACTTAAGGGCTATAATATGAAACAAGATGGAGTGACATAAAATCAAGGGCCAAATCAATGGCATGCATGGAGGAAACCCTAGCAAAGCAAAAAAATTGACATTGTGGTGTTTTATTTTTGCATTTCTAGTTTTGTAATTTTAGACTTTTATTATTGTTATGAATAAATTTTTGGTGTTCTTTAATTTATCTAATAATTTAAGAGGCATTCAACTTTAGTTTTGATCAAGTTGTATTTATATTTCAGCTAACATGCCTTTGTCATATGTGGCACTTCCTTACCTATTAAGTGGAATTTTAATCCTTGTGGTAACATTTTTGGAGTGATATTCATTCTTTTTATTAACTAAAACTATTTATTTCTATCCAAGCCACATCTAGTGGTGTCTTAATTTGTCATATGCAATATTTTATTAGTGTTTTTTTATTATGGTGCTTTATTTTGACAAGTGTGAAGATAGTCGTAGCTTATTATTTTCATTGACATATTTAGCATTGGATTTTTACCTTTGGTGTTTCATGCAAAATTTTACCATGCAAATGCCTTTTTTTATTTAAAATCATAATTTTATTTTTTAACATTTTTTCATGCCCAAAATTTGTTCCAAAACTTAGGTAAAGTGTGGTAATTTCTTTTGTTTTTGACTTGAGTGAATGATGTTTAATTGTTAGACTATTGTTTCTTAATTGTAAAATTAAAGTGTGACATACAATTATTTAATGTTTTAATTAATATTTTTTTTAAAAAACAAATTAACAAGACTTTTCAATAAAACATAATATAAACATGTTTATGTGAGAGTTAGGTTTATTAGTAGTTTACAAATATATTACAACACATGAGAGTCGATTTAACTTAATAATTTTCTTAAGGAAAAAAATGGAAACAAATTTATTTAGCATAATTTATAAATGAAAGGGTCTCTATTATTTATATTTTCTTGGTTTGTTTAGAGAAAAATATAATCTAACTTTATCCTCACATCATCAAACACATTGTCAATAATAGCCATTCTAGACAATAATTACCTATAATAGGGTTAAAATCCTAAGGTTTGTCAATGAATAAATCTCCACTATATAATTAAACAATTTCTTCCCACAAGGTCGCACCCAAAAAAGAAAATTTGTAATATAACATTCATTTTAAGGCAGCTAATCATCAAAACAAATCAAACTTAGTATAAAGGGGTTAACCATAATCAAACATAAATCAATTTTCAAATATTATTTAATTATTATTATACATAAATTAAATCAGCATATAAGACAACATAAGTAACAATGATAAGACACCCTTAACCTAGCATATGACCTTGACCAGATACCCCCATAATTGAGGTAACCTACATATTTGCTCCTTGAAATCAAGGTCCAATATAGTTATCCTTGAACTTTTGATGGGTCTCCTCCATGATATTTCATCACCAAATGGTTTGGCACCATATGACAATAAGGAAAAACATAAAATGAATCAAGCAATCTTCTAAATCTCTAGATTCCAAACTCAAAATGAAATAATGCACTCAACAATCACTTATTGTAAAACACCTTAACAACTCAAAGTGTATGTGTTTTGCTGAAGTACCCATCTGTAATAACTCAAATGAGGATAAAAATAACATCAAATAAACCCAAATTCCTTTGATCCAACAATATATAAGGTTTATAAATATATTACTTACACTAATTAGATCAACTTTGCTTCTCAAGAGTGATTTTTAAGATGAAAGAACATAATGTTCACTCACTATAGGTATAGTACAAAATAACTGACTAAAGTCATAACCACAACACATCCAAATATACGACTATGTTAGTATAAACAAGAATACAAACATGCAATGAATAATACCCTAACATTTGTGCTAATGATAAGTATTCTAAGATTTAGTTGTTAATTTTTAAGTTAAAATAACACCTAATAATTTAGTTATCAATCACCCATACTATGAAGGCATCCTAAGGGTTATTTTTTTATGCTCGTGCCCACTACCTTAGCTACCTACATATTTGTGATGACAAAATTAATACACATAATCAAGTTTGGATGTACTTCACATGTTCCCTAATGAGTGTTATAATAAATGTGAAGAGATCTATCCTTCATCAAATATTCTTACGAATAATATAACATTCCTACCCATTGCAAGTAACACCATGACCACTAGTTAGCCCAAATACAATTATGCATTATTAAGAGATACAATAGAAATTTAAACATATGAGAAAAATTGTGTTTATACCATTGATTATTAATAAATAATTAAACCAAGATTTCACTCTATTGCTAATAGAACACCTCCTCAAGACCAAAACGTATGGCAACTAAAGCTTTATAAAATTGAAAGTATTTAAGGCTTAAACTTGAACTAAAGCTATAAGAAATTGTTTTATTCTAGTAGAGTGTAGTATAGCCACTAATTTATTTATAAATATAAAATATGAAAAAAATACACAACCAATGATGATTCCAAATGATACAAAATGCACCAACTCTAAGTTGGATAAACTAGGTATAAAATATCCCTTATTTTAGTTTACAAAAAGAGAGGAATGTTTATAATCATTAGAGCCTATTCTCTAAGCTATAAGTAATGCATTTAATGTGGATAAATATTTTTATCATTCCAAAATTAATTAAGTGATTTAAAACTGTCTCACAATTATTTTTGTAAACTTGATTCAAAATTGCCTTGTTAAAAATTAGAAAATAAATGTATTTGATTGAATGAATAATAAATTTGAACTATTGAAATTTGGTTATAATTTTTAGTTTTAAGAACTTATATTTCTTGATATTTTATTTTCATCGATTCCAAATCAACTTCAGAGGCAATAAATAATAGTTTTAATTTGCTCCTACAAAATTGCCTTTGGAATTGGCTAAAAAGGACTGGTTTTGAAGGAGTTAAATTTTTTATTATTATTTACAAATTTCGCATCTTAAAATAATTAGGTTCAATTTTATGATTAGGAAAAATCTAATTTTAGGTATTTATTTTATCCTATTTCCAAAAGGGTTTTCATAAGGCTAAAAAAGGTAGAGAAGCAGTAAAACTTGATCACTACACAAGAAAGGTATTTACTTCACATTTATTTTGGCCTAAATATTTTTCCTAGGCCAACCATTCATAATCACCAAACATATTAATCATGTTATTGAGTAATTGAATCTAAATCCTCTTTACCTAAGCTAATTGATTTTAATTAATAATACATTAGATAGAATCAAATTTTAAAACAACCAATCATTATTTGTTCAATCTAGTCTTTCTCTAAGCTATTTGACTTTTATTTTAAACATATATAATACAATTTGAATTTTGATTGATCTTGATACTTATCATCTTCCTAAGTTTTCCTATCTATCATGATGCCTTAGTATTTTATTAACATTAAAATCAATGCAACAATTCAATATTAATTGCATTTCATTTAACTATTTAATGCTAATAGCTTCATAACTTCCTTTACAATGAGGTTAATAAACTATCAAAATTTGAATGTATGGAAAAATCTTGTCTACATAAGTGTATTGAATGTCTTACAGTAATATCATACATGACCATATGCATAGTTTTCCTAAGGTATCATAATTGAAAATAATCATTTAAAAAGGTAACACATTTTGAATAAAAGGATCTCTTAGCTAATCACAAAATCATTACACTTGCACCTAGAAGATTATTTAACATACTCCCTAGTTTTACTAATTTCATACAACTAAAGTTTCATTTAGTTTTACATAACTATTGTTATTAGAAATAAAAAATTATCAATTAATCAAGTATTATAAGGTGATGATCAATAACATTATGCCATTTTTTTATTTACCAAATAAACCATGGCTATATATATACATAAACAAATAATGGTATAGATCTAGGGTTTGCTTAACCTAAAATTATATAAATTATGTATACTCAATTTTTTTGAATAGAATAATATGAATTTTATCTTCATTTTAAGAGTATAATCCAAAACCAATGAGTATTCATCCATAAGTGTAAGTGTGAGTGAGTGAGTGAGTGTGTGTGTGTGTGTGTGTGTGTGTGTGTGTGTGTGTGTGTGTGTGTGTGTGTGTGTGTGTGTGTGTGTGTGTGTGTGTGTGTGTGTGTGTGTGTGTGTGTGTGTGTGTGTGTGTGTGTGTGTGTGTGTGTGTGTGTGTGTGTGTGTGTGCGTGTGTGTGTGAGAGAGAGTGTGAGTGTGTGTGTGTGTGTGTGTGTGTGTGTGTGTGTGTGTGTGTGTGTGTGTGTGTGTGTGTGTGTGTGTGTGTGTGTGTGTGTGTGTGTGTGTGTGTGTGTGTGTGTGTGTGTGTGTGTGCGTGCGTGCGCGCGCGTGCATGCGTGTGCGTGTGTGCGTGTGTGTTTGTGTGTGTTTGTTTGTGTTTGTTTGTGTGTGTGTGTGTGTGTGTGTGTGTGTGTGTGTGTGTGTGTGTGTGTGTGTGTGTGTGTGTGTGTGTGTGTGTGTGTGTGTGTGTGTGTGTGTGTGTGTGTGTGTGTGTGTGTGTGTGTGTGACTTATATTAAAACAAATAAAATAAGGCACACAAAGATAAAACCAAAAATTAATGTCCAAATTTGTATCCTTTTGTGATATGCAATGAAGGTAAGGGGCACCACATCCCCCCTATTGGGTTCAACAGACCCTAGCTAGGGCCATAGCCAGATGTGGTTGGGACTGTTATAATCCTAATCAGTCATTGTTGGGTCATAGTTGTCCCCCTTAATTATGTGTGTGTGTGTGTGTGTGTATCATTTTATTTTTCATTTTTATTATAAACAACACCATAATTAGTTAATAAATTAATTTACTAAATTATGTATGTGTACATACATAAATTATATTTTGATTGTTTATTATTTTACATTTTATATAAATATCTATGTACACATACGCAACTTAGTAAAATAATTTACTAACTAATTATTTCATTATATATAATTGGACCCATATATGTTTGTATTTTATATCCTTCATTAATTTTCAACATGTACTCAAACAAATTGATTTTCTTTTTCATAAACGAAGAAAAATAAACAAGTTCCTCTTTCCAAATCTATTTTTCCAAAGCTCAATAGAAACATTGGGAAGGAAAGGAATAAAGTGAGAGATTAGCATACTCAACAAAGCAACTGGTTTTCCACATATTATAAAGAATAAGAAGATACATTCACTTCTTTCAACAAAATGATATTCTAAATCATTTCCAATGAAAAGGATGACTATTTCCATTTTAAGGGAAGGATTGGGAAATATGTAATTCTATTTATTTGTTTAACATTACAACCAATAAAATGGATTTTTTTTAAATATCCCCACCTCTTCTCCAACACTTATCTTGCATTCCACAATCTCCCAAATCTCCATCAATAAATCTTCTTCCTTCTAAGAAGCTCCTTCTAAGCACATCCATTCCAAGCTCTCCACCAAAATGAACAACCCCAAAATGTCTAAGAGTTGGAAAACAAAAAGGAGTTTTTATTTCATTTCCTAAAAATTACTACCAAACTCATTGAATGGAGAGGGTGCCACTCTTACATGGGTCATTTCATGTCATAAAAGGTCCATAAATTTATTTATAAGGAATTTCAATTTCAATTGGTTTAACTTTCACAAGTAACCCTCCCTTACACTTATTTTACAAGGTCAAAAAGGTCTTCTTACAAAAGCATGCCTCTCTTACACTTCTCATTAAATTCTCTTACAACACCATTTCTACACTCCACAAGTTGAACAACTACCTACCCTAGGTTAAGACATATCCATTAAACTCCATAGCCTTCATAGAGAGGTTAGGAAAAAGTTGATAAAGTAATAGGATTTAGTAATCCCACATAATTTAGTTTGATTTAAATTTTAGATTTATTGATTTCAAATTTATTATTTTATTTGATTAGGTAAATAAACAAGTTTTAAGGGATCATGTAACCACTATAAAAATGAGAGATAAAAATTACATAGCAACCAAAAAACAACAAGAAATATAGGCCCTCATATGCTAGGGTAAAAAACATGGATTTTTATGCCCAAATTCCCCAACGGATCCATTGTAATTATTCCAAACTTCTGCCAAAAAAAGAAAATAGAGAACCACTAGAACTAACAAGAAATAACCAGCCAAGAGTTAAAGAGAGGAATCCTTTGTGTCTATATAGTCCACCAAAATAACAACCTTGATGATCTCCTTATTTTTATTATTTTTATCCTTTATTAGGTGTCCCTTAGTATGCTTATTAGGTCCTTCTACTGAATATTCCACATTGTTCTCCTTTATAGGGGTGTTCTTATTATGATTCTCAACTTCCTTTTTCAATTTCCTTTTATTTGTAGAGATACCTCCCTCTTTGTTATTTCTCTCTTTCATTCCAAATTTATATTTGTTTGGAAATTTAGATTACATATTATCAAAGTTTGAGTCCAAATCAAATAATTTAATAACACAGGTTGTGGGAGAATCCACATAGTCCCCACCCTTCTCTTCTTCTTCCAAACACTTCTTAGTCTTCTCCTTCACACCTTTAGGAGAGGATTCAATAATAATATTACCAAATTCATATTCAAGTTTAAATTCCTTCCCCATGGATTGAGTTTCAGATTCTTTACCTTTATATTTTTTCTTCATTTAAATAGTGAATTAAATGGAGCTAGTAATTTTTTAGGATGCTTCTTTAAGGGTTCTCTCAAAATATTGATCAACTAATGTTTCTAGGCTCTTCTTACTATCCTCCTCAGTATTATCCAACTTCTCCTTGGTAGGACCTAAGTAAGAAGTAGGGAAAGTTGATTTTTTGACCCTTAAATTGATTCATTAATACAAATTGATGTGAATATAATATGTGAAACTTACCTTCCAAAGTAATGTATTTCATAATTTGAAGACAAATGATGGGCCATGGCATAGGTAAGTCCATACAGAGGTACCTTTTATTCTTAGTCATTATGTATTTTGTCAGGATCCCTACTCCTTAAGAGCACAATTGATTACCTTTGTATAAGCAACTAAACACATAATTTAACCAGAAGTAATATGTAACTAGAATTCAAAAACAACATAGAATATGAGAGACAATACAATCTTGTATTAACACTCTTCCAAAAGGAAATACAATGAATAAATCACACTCTTCTCACACCTCTTGGGCGTACCATTAATTCTCCCTCAAGAGTTCTCTCTCTCAATTACAAACAAAATCAACTCAAACACATAGTTGTTGTTTCCACCAGTCAGTAACAATACTGCCAGTCCACCAAGTACTCAAAGTACTCCAAGTAGATCTCCCTGATCTTGCTCCTTGTTGTGTTGTAGATCTCCTTTGACCTTGCTACCCCACATATCTCCTTTGACCTTGCACACACACACACACACACCTACAGATTAACTAATCTTACTTACCATGTAAATCTTCTTCCTGATCTTGCACACCTACAGATCAACCTGGTCTTGCACACCTAGAAACCTAGATCTTACATACCTTGGAAGAACCCTTGTCCTTGCCTTTGCAAGTCCTTATGATTTTACACCTTTACAATACAGCCCCATGGGTCTCTTAAATAGATCCCATACTAACAATAATTAGACTTCCTAATTACAATAATTAGAAACACAGACTCAAGACTAAAATTAGTCTTTCACATGAAAACTGACTGTCTGTCTAAAATTAGACCAGTTCTGGAAGCGCATGCAAACACACGCACACACAGGTTGCCGACATCGATTCCTGCTGACCGATGTCAACTGACCCCTAATCGATGTCAGTTACTATGAACACTAAAGATGACTGATGTCAGTTGTCCTATCGATGCTGATTGCTTTGTAACTCAGCAACCTCCTCCATTTGCATCAGTGAAGCTTTTAGCTCCACAACCTAACAATCTCCCACTTGGAGATAAATAGCTGCACCTATACCTATACCTGTACATCATCTAATTTTGTTTCCTAGCTTGTATCCCTTTTCAAGTTCAATATTGAAGACCAACCACCACATATCCTATGGTGCTACTCCTATCATCCAAGTAACCTACCATATCTGAATCTACGTACCCATGTAGAGAAGTGCTTGACCCTGAATAGCATGTTAACTTGTTGTTGGTCCCTCTCAGATACCTGAGAATCCACTGAACTACTTTCCAGTGCTTCTTTCCCAAATTGGCCACAAACTTACTGACAACTCCCATTGCTTGGGTAATATCAAGTTTAGTACACATGTACTCAACCTCATCATGTGATTTGGGACACTGTTCTGTGAACTGTCCATCCATAGGTGTGCTAACCGGTTCTGCATCCTACATATTGAACCTCTCCACTACCTTACTCACATAATCATCTTGAGACAATATCAACCTATGACTTTCCATGTCTCTAGAAATACTCATGCCAAAGAATTTCTTTTCTACTTCCAAATCCTTCATGGCAAACCTCTGAACTAATTTTACCCTTATCCCAGCAACTCCCTGCATGTGTGACCCTGCAACAAGCATATACACTACATACAGTAACAGGATAATGTAGCTAATATTATCCAACCTGGTAAAGTAAACACAATGGTCACATTGACATTGACTAAAGCCATGCTTTGTCATACACCTGTCAAACCTTAAACACCATTGTCCTGCAGCCTGCTCAAGACCATATAACCTGGCCTTCTATCTCACGTGTCTATTCTCTCCTTTCTTTAACCTAAGAATCCATTTGTCTTTCAGTGCTTTCATCCCAACTGGAAACTCTACAAAATATCTCATTTGGTTCTTTCCCAAGGAATCAATTTCCTCATTCATGCCATGATCCCACTGTTTCCTGGATTCTACCTGCATTGCCTCTTAAAAAATTCCTAGTTCTTGACCATCAGTAACCAACAAGTTCAAGTAGTATAAAGAAGGGGAATAATGAATTTGAGGCTTACTTACCCTTTCAATCCTCCATGTGGGCATTTGAGACTCCTTGATAGCTTGTTGTCTGCCCAAAATCTATTCTCTGGTCGACCTTGGTCTGCACCTGACCGATGTCGATTCCACCTGATCACCAATGCCAGTTCCCTGACCGACATCAGTGTCCACCTAGTTGCCAATGTTGGTTCCTTGATTGACATTGGTGTCCACCTACCTGACACCACCGACTCTGGTCTGCACATGACTGACATCGGTACCTGCCTGTTCGACATCGGTTCTCACCTGACCGATGTCGGTAACTGTGTTTTCCTATGAGTGATGACTTTTACCCGTGAGCTAACTTTGGATCATAACCTTGTCCAAACTACCCTACTTATAATTATTCAACCCCTTGAGCTGATCTCTATCCATCATCTCCTCCATGAAAACCAAGGCTTTCTAGTTCTTAAGTTTGTCAAAGATATCAGACTTCCTCTTAAGAACATGCATCCCCTTCTTCTTCATGTGACCAAGCCTACAGAGCCACATCTTCACATCTAGATCTGAAATAGATAAACCAAAAGGAGAATCAATAATACAAGTAGATAGATAAAGAGTACCTACTTTCTTACCACATGCTAATTCAAGTGCACCCTTGGAAACTTTCCAAGATTCCGCTGTGAGAGTAACTGTGCAACCCTCATCACCCAAATTTCTTGTAGAAATTAGACTCCTCTTCAGGACTGGGACATGCATGACATCCTTCAACACCCATGTGTTGCCCGTCTACAATTTTAGTCACACTTACCCTTTGCCAACAATTTGACAAGGCTCACCAACCCCTAAATAAATCTTTCCAAAGTCTCCATGGACATAATCATGGAAAAATACTCTATTTTGGGTTGCATGGAAAGAGGTAACAGAATCTAAAACCCAATATTCTACTTTATCTAAGGAACATACAAAAGCATCCTGTTTAACAATACTTACAACATCTGCTTCTTCATTTCCTTCATGCTGATCTTCTACCAACCTATAATCTTTCTTTACCTGCTCTTTCTTTCCATAATACTATAATTGATAATTCTTGCCATTGAATTCCTCCATTCTTAGTGTACTTTCTTCTACCATTGCTTTACTCCCACTCAATCAGAAACCCCTGAGAGTGACCTGTAATCAAAAAACACTTAACATGCTCTGACCACCTAACCAAGCTCTGATACCAATTGTCAGGATCCCTACTCCTTAAGAGCACAATTGATTACCTTTGTATAAGCAACTAAACACGAAATTTAACTTGAAGTAATATGTAACTAGAATTTAGAAACAACGCAAAATATGAGAGATAATACAATCTTGTATTAACACTCATCTAGAAGGAAATACCATGAAGAAATCACACTCTTCCCACACCTCTTGGGTGTACCAGTAATTCTCCCTCAAGATTTCTCTCTCTCAATTACAAAAAAATCAACTCAAACACAGAGTTGTTGTTTCCATCAGTCAGTAATAATATTTCCAGTCTACCAAGTACTCAAAGTACTCCAAGTAGATCTCCCTGATCTTGCTCCTTGTTGTGTTGCAGATCTCCTTTGACCTTGCACACACATACACACTTGCAGATCAATTGATCTTACTTACCATGTAGATCTTCTTCCTAATCTTGCACACCTGCAGATCAACCTGGTCTTGCACACCTGCAAACCTAGATCTTACATACCTTGGAAGAACCCTTGTCCTTGCCTTTGTAAGTCCTTACGATTCTACACCTTTACAATACAGCCCCATGGGTCTCTTAAATAGATCCCATACAAACAATAATTAGATTTCCTAATTACAATAATTAGAAACACAGAATCAAGACTAAAATTAGTCTTTCACATGAAAACTGACTATCTGTCTAAAATAAGACCAGTTATAGAAGCGTATGCAAACACACTCACACACAGGTTGCCGACGTCAGTTCCTGTTGACCGATGTTGGCTGACCCCTAACTGACATTGGTTACTGTGAACACTCAAGATGATTGACGTCGATTGTCCTGCCGACGTCAGTTGCTCTGTAACTCATCAACCTCCTCCATTTGCATCAGTGAAGCTTTTAACTCCACAACCTAACATATTTGTCAGTATTGAAGAAGGTTTTCACATGTTCATGCTTCTAATGCTTGTCCTTATATTCCTTCATGCCTTCACAAATCATGCCTAAAACCTATCCTATCACCTCTTCAAAGACACTAATACATTACCCTTTCATTCACATAGTTCTTTGTTTCCAACCCATGGAAAATTATTTTGAAATGACCTCATCATAACTAATAACTCTCAACATGAATTATGACAAGACCCTCTAGCGTCTTCCATACATATTGATGATATTTTACCTTCACATAGGATAGTGGTTCTATTATGTTTGAATCACCACTCATGTCTACAAGTCATTCTTTCTTCATATTCTTTGAATAACTAAAATGCGAATTCACTCTACAAGTCTCTAAATTTGAAAGAGCTACCCATTTAGCAATTAAAATTGTGTGTCATCTCTCTACACACTTCAAGTGATTTTTTGGAACTTCAAAATGAATTAAATCATCATTGTGATTGATAACCTTAAGATACAATTTTATCATTAATTACCATACATCATTTGAATGAACCCTCTCATGGGGCTTAGGGTTCTAGCCACATCATTAGATATTAATTAAACAATTTGGCTAGGTAAGTTGTTGGTCCTTTCAATTAATAAAATTTGAGTTAGTAACACAAAGGTTAGCCAATCTGTCTACCACCCTATTTTCACATTTATATATATGAGAAATTAATACTTTCTTTATTTTCATTAGTAGACCTTTGGCATCTTCAATATCATGTTGAACGCACCAAGATAGTTTAGATTTCCATAAGAGGCAAAGCAATATATTTAAAGAATCCCCTTCCACATCCAATCTATCTATTTTCAGATTCACTACCATCTAAATTCCCCAAAGATTAGATTTAGCCTCCCCCACATGATTGGTCTTGTAACCAACAGGACTTGCATAGGTAACCACTACAAACCCTTCAAAGTTTATGATAACTCTTCCTCCACTTATGTTTCCATGGTTTCCTTTAGTAGCCTCATCAAAATTCAATTTCATTTAATAACTTAATGGTTTAGACCTTTTGACCTGACTTCTATCCATTTTATTGGTGAGGTATTTCATCTCTTGTTTAATTCTCTATTTGTTGAATATGGATAATCCAACTTTAAAAATGGTATGTTTCTCTTCTAGAACAAAGGACCTCTAGTATTCTCTAATGTCTACAAATATCCTTTAAATTGTAATCCTATAGATAAGATTTTTATCATTAAAGATACAATCATTCCTAGCCTTCCATATTACGTAAAATAAATGTGCAAGGGCTATCTACCATACAAAACCCAAGGAATTTTCCACAGTGGCTTTAGTTTTTTATTAGGTCCAAGATTGAGATAGGTTTGACCCAAACTATATTGAATTTTAGAAGTAAAATATGATGTAGGAACACCCCCGGGTTTGTGTAATCTTGCATCAACCAAAAATAGAATGTAGCATGTTTTATTTTATTTTTGGGTTGTGAAATTATTTTTAATATCTTATTTACCTCTTGGAATGATGTTTCAAAAGTATTCCTTTACCGTGGAAAGCACAAAGAACTTTTGACTATTTTTATCAATCTATAGACACTATTAAGTCACAAAAAAATTTCATAAATATTTATTAAAATATTGTATCAATTAGATGATTAAAATTATTGAGGTCATATAGTACGACACTTACAACATCTATACCAATTTTCAGACAATTTGGAGCTATCACAGAACTGTACTGACTGTTACACTATTAGTAGGTTTCCTTACTTGAAGTAATGATGTAGAATTAATTGGATGTTGAAACTTGGTGGGATTATGGAAATTTAATTTTACACCATTTGCACAAGAAATCAAATCATTTGAAGTCACGTGAAGGTGTACCAATTGCTACAATGTCTATAGGTTTCATTAATTGTAGTAATGTTTCTTAATGAATTAGATGATGATTTTTTTTGGTTTCATTAAATATGAATCCTAAAATATCTAGAAAAGCTTTCAAACCCTTTGAATTTACCTCACAAAATTTGAGATTATTTATTTTAGGCTATGTCTACATCACTAGGTAGAAGGTTCATAAGCTTGCAGTATAGTTATAGTAATGATTGGATTACCAAATTTTTATTGGTTTCATAAAATTTAGTCTAAAATTTATGTTCCATAATTTTAGATCAATTGGTTATGTAAGGAAAAATTTATGATAGTTTTTTGTAAACTATCATTTTGCTAGACTATGCATCTATCCAGTCTATTTAAGGTTCACTACTGTGTGGAATATTTTAGGTAAGATTTAAGTCAAAAAATTTATAGAAATGAAATAAAATTTATCATATAAGGTGTTTTCCAAATTTAATCTTAATTAGATAAGTAGAGGTAAAGTTATGATAATTTTTGTGATTGTCACTCAGCTTAAAAATGCATCTACGTAGCCTAACAACTCATTACCTCTTAGTAGATTTGTGGTAAGAATTAGGTTATGAAATTTTATGTATTTATATAAAATTTATTCATATTTCCTTGTTTAAATTTTTTGATCATTTGGATTAATAGAGTTAAATTTTCAAAAATTTTAGTAACTATCATTCCTCTTAGAAATGTCATCTATGGACTACATCAATTGGAAAGGTTGTTATTTACCTATGGTAAACTCTGGTGATGTGTGTTAAGATTTAGGTGATGAAATTATAATATTATAATAATACAATAATGAATCCAAAATACATTATTTTATTAACCCAAAATATTTCCCAATATATAGGCAATCAACAAACTCTTATAAAATAGCAGGAAAGTGAAACAAACACACAATGGGAAGTAATAATAGACTTTTGTATGAAAAAATTTAAAAAGTTAAAATATTATGGTTAAATATACCATAAAATTAAGATATGGTATATATTAATATTTTAATAATTCTTAAACAATTAATCTAATACCCTCCCTAAATGACTGAACCTAAAACAACTCCAAGCTTATCTCAGAATTTTACAATTTTTTCTTTGCACAAAGTTATAGTCATTATATCATCTGGTTGTTCAGAGTTGGGACAATAATAAGGACATATGTCTTCATTACAAACTAAATTTTTGATTTAATCATGGTGAACTTCAATTTTCTTTGTTATAACATGAAATACTAGATTCTTTACCATCTTTAGAACACTCTGGTTGTCACAGTAGATAGGTGTAGGTGTTGATGAAGCAAGTTAGAGATATTCCAATACTAACTCAATCCACATCAAATATATACCTAAAATAACAACTTATTTATAATTTAATTTAGTGGAATACAATGCTACTCTATTCTAAAGCTTAATTTTCCATGAAAAGGCTCATGAACCAAGAGTGAAGATATGACCTATTGTAGATTTTCTAGAATCAACTGATTTTGCTTAATCTAAATCAATATATCCTATTAGAACAAAGTCAATAGATTATTTATACATAATACCAAAGTCAACAATACATTTGAGATATATAATAACACACTTTACATCTTGTTAATGTTCTTCATGTGGTTTAGCCATGAAGCACGAGAGATAACCCACTACAAAACACAAATCTGATCTAGTAGTAGTAAGATAAATAAAACTACCTACTAATTATTGATACACTATTTCATTGACTAGTGGTGAATCAATGTTAGTTGAGAGTTTTATCCCAACTACCATAGGTGTAGCTACTAGATTACAATCATTAATTCTAAATTTCTCTAACAAATATTTGGCATATTTTGTTTTAGATACAAAATTAAAGTGCCCATAATTGTAATACTGAGAAAACTCCACACCTAGATAATATTGAAGCATGCCTAGATCATCATTTAAAATATTGAACAAATGTTGAATTTAACCTATTTAATCAAATCATTTTTGCTTTTAGTGATGTCAAAATCATAAAAAAAATACAACTATAATTAGTATGTCATTACCAATTGTATTAACATAGAGAGTAGATTTTGCATCACATCTTTTAAAACCAGACTCTAAAATATTTATCAATTTTGAAGTAATAGGATCGAGAAGCTTAATTAAGTCCATACATGGACTTTACTAACCTACAAATTAGACATTCTTTTCTAGGAATCTAAAATCCCTATGGTTTTTCCATATATACTTCATCTTCTAAGTCTCCATTCAGAAAAGTACTTTTCACATCCATATGAAAGACCAAACTGAGTAGCAATAAATATAATCATTTTGAATGTTACCATTTTAGCTATATAAGAAAAAAATTATTCATAATATACTCCCTCTTCTTGTGCATACCCTTTTAAAATAAGACACGTCTTATATTTGTCTAAAGAACCATATGATTTACATTTTACCTTATAATACCATTTGTAAACCAATATATTTCTTACTTTGGGGTAGCTCAGACAAAACCCAAGTACCATTATTTATGAGTCTATCATACTCCCCTTTCATGGTAGATTCCCATTCTAACTTCCCTTTAAGATATGTATAAGTATAGGCTCAAAATTTTTTGAAACATTGGTATTATTTCCCTAGCCTTGTGGATTTACCTACCAAATAAATTTTAAGATCCTCTTATTGAATATTTTTATATAGTATTATTTTGGTCATTTGTGTTGACTTGTGGTGTAACATCCCCACACATAGAATGATGTGATTTTTTTAAAATTTAATCTAGCTATTATTTCATTAGATTTCACCATAAGAATCTAATTAGTATTCCAAATATAACATACTAATTATATTAACTTAGAAAATAAACATGTAATGTCTATATGTCACCGATCACTATTATTAGATAAAACAAAACATAACTAAATATAGAGAGTAATTAAAACTTTATAGCCATGGCTGGTACAATAATATAACCATTTATATCAATGTACAGATGAGTAAATAATTAAATTTCATCAAGAATAATGTTTTAACAGTAGTAAATATAATACAAGAAATAATATACCAGGCTGCACAGAGCATGTGTTCCCAAGCCCTAACATCTATGGAAATCTCAAGTGTAGTCTCCAAATAAAGACTATCATGGGGAGGGAGAGCATAATTTGAGAACTTTTCCACACCAACCATGAACCATCGATCCCCCACATTGTCCCCCATCAAGGAATGGCCCTACCTTCATAGACGAGTAGATAGTGATAGTGTAGGAATCCAGAAAGACAAGCTACTACCCATGTGTTATAATATTTCTAATACATGATGTGTACCATAAATAAAATATGTTCTAACATGATATTATAAAAACATGTAAATAATACTTATTAGATGACAATGTCCAACTAAACATTACTATGGCCAAAGTTTTCTATATTTATTGATCTCTAGGATCAATCAAATTAATACACACAACTTGATCGGATTACCTTCATCTAACATTGGTGATTATAGTAAGCTAGTGAATTCCATCTCACTACTTAGGTAATACCTAAAATGTGAAATTTGGTTAATATAAATATATACAATAGATTCATACAAATTACTTCCTACTAGTAGGCATAAAATGATGTTGTGGGAAAACACTATGCATGCAACATTAATCATATGTACTATTCACCGATGAGGTGGTCGGTAGTATTCATTCTGGTGAGGTGTAAACACTACTATTATTGAATATTTAGGTGGAATGGGACGAATTTATCATGTAGGGACAATAAATAATGGTCAAAAATAGAATCAATTAACTTTTCAAGGTTTATGATGATGGAGACATGTTTTACTATTCCTGATTGGTATCTCTTTTTTCCTTTTGACTTTTCATAAGAGGTGTAGGTAAATTTTCCATGTGAACTTTTTAATTAATAAATAATGACCCCATTTGGATAAAGTGGTGTGGACTTATTGGGGAGACCATTTGTCCTTTGATAGAGACTCTCCCATGTGAATGGGTGGTGCCATTATGGGCCCCCTTTGTCCCTTCATTGTTTTTCCTCATATTTTTCTATATATGGTTGTAATTATTTCTTAGTTTGGTAGTATAATAAAATTTGGGAGAAAAATATTATTTATAAGCTTTAAGGATGCCTCCTTGGCATGTTGGCCAAGTATAGAGAGAGTTTAATGGCATGGCCTTATGAATTATAATATGTTATTAATTAATGAGAATTAATGAAGATATTTTGTGAAGAATTATTGAATTGGTTATGTGTTTCATGATATTTATGAATTTTTTAATCCATGTTGTGGTTGGATGCCACATCGATAGGTATCAGAGCCACATCAAGTGGTATCAAATAAAGTAAGATGCATATGAAGAGGATCTTGTTGAGAGAGTGAATGTGTTTTTTATTTATTTTAGAGATATGAATATGAAGATGAATATTTAAATAATGCTTATTCTATGTGAGCAAGAGGAATCATAAGGGCTCATACAATGGCTAGCTAAGCTAGAGATGAATTTTGAAGAAATGCATGTTGAAGACCCCATGAGGGTGAAGATTGCAAGTAAGAGGATGAGTGGAGTTATATCTATGTGTTGGAGAGATTATAAAGTTTGGAGACAAATGAGAGTAAAACAGAAGGTGAAGAAGGTTTCCAAATTTATGGGTGAATTTGTGCACCCAAAATTCAAAGAGAGTGAATGTAAAAGCTTCTTGAGATGAGAGAAGACAACAAGTTGGAGAAGGAAGGAAAGCTAATTTATGTGGAAGTTGATGAAGGAGAACCATTGTTTGAATATTTGGATGAAAATATGTGGGATGATTTTGATGAGAGTGAATAAAATTTCAGCCATGAGGGGTTTTTTGAAAATGAAGATTATAGCAAGATAGAGTTGCATGATTCTAAGATGGAAGCATTGGAAGAAGAGATTATGTAAGATAGTGCACAAGAGAATATTTTGTGGAGTTAAAACCATGTGTAGGGGATGATATTTATGCTATGGAAGTTGGTAATAAAACTATGGGAGTTGTTTTTTTTGGGTCGTTAGCATCCCATAAAGAAATTGAATAGCATGTGGATCATGCTAGTATTGAAGATGATTTTCAATTTTCAATGGTAGAAACTTTGGATGTATTTTTTGTGCAAGTGGATGCACATGAGAGTGAGATGAAGAATGTTATTTCAACCATTAGTGAGAAGATGAAAGTGGATATGATATGTTGTGGTGTGGATAATCAAATAGGTGGTTGAATTATTTATAAATAAATTCACATGTGATTTTGGTGGAGGTGGATGGCTAGTAGTGGGCTAGAGCTCACATGGATAGATAAGATGCATGATGGAGCATCTTGGAGGAGAAGATCAGTTTTGGATCATATGTGTGATCCCATGAGTAATATTTGTGGTGGGTATGATCCCTAAAGTGTTTGTGGTGGGTTGGATCCCATGTATACATCCATAGGTATATGAATGAGATATTGGAGGAGTAGGATGGTTTCAAGACCAATATGTAGATGTTGGAAGAGGAGGAGTAAAAATGATATTCTATGATTTCATGTGGTGTATTCAAATGGGATGCCAAGGTCATTAACCTAGGTGACCTAAAGGGTAGTTCTACCACTCACCCCATCAATGTGATCATGAGATCACATTAATTACCTTGGATTTTTGATGTAGGAGCATCCAAGGGATTGGGCAATCTTGAATCACCCAAAAATAGAGTGGTGTGTTTTCTTATTTTTTTTAAAAATCAATGGCATGGATACAATCAGTATAACTCATAGGAGCTGAGTTATTTTCAATTGGAGGAGAATGATGTGGTAAGAAAACACTATTCACATGTACTATTCACTTATGAAGTGGAAAATAGTATTCATCTTGGTGAGGTGTCCATAACACTATTATTGAGTACTTAGGTGGCATGGTTTAATTTCTCATGTAGGGATAATAAATAAAGGTCAAAAAGAGAATAAATTAACTTTTGGAGGTTTGTGATGATGGAGGAGACATGTTATACTATTCCTGATTGGTATCTCATTTTTTCTTTTGATTTTCCATGAGAGGAGGAGCCAAATTTGCAATGTGAACTTTGTCATTAACAAATAATGACCCTATGTGGATAAGGTGTCATAGATTTCTTGGGGAGACCATTTGTCCTTTAATGGAGGCTCTCCCATGTGAATGGGTGGTGCCATTTTATACCCCCTTTGTCCCTTTATTGTTTTTCCTCATATTTTTTAATATATGGTTGTAATTAGTGCTTAGTTTGGTAGGCTAGGTGAATATGGGAGAGAAATATTGTTGATAATCTTTAAGGATGCCTCCTTGGCATGTTGGCCAAGTATAGAGAGTTTTTAATAGTATGCATTGATGGCATGGCCTTGTGAATTTTAATATGTTGTTGATTAATTAGAATAAATGAAGATATTTTGTGAAGAATTCTTGATTTGGTTATGTGATTCATGAGATTTATGGATTGTTGAATCCATATTGTGGTTGGAGGCCACATCAATTGCTATCAGAGCCACATCATAAAACATGCTAAACATAATAATAATCAAAATGCATAAATTTAGTCCATCAAACATATGAATTAATCTCCATTGTATTATTTATCACATAAATAATAAGCATAACAAGTAGAGTTTATACCAACTAGGTATAATATATATTTAGACTACATATTTCTAATTTTTGTAATTAAATTCAAATATAGTATATTCTATGGTGAAAAACAATATCATAGTCCATTATTTATATGTACAACTACTCAATTACAAACAACTAGTCATAATAATTTTGGAGAATTGAATAACTCATAAACCAAGTTATATATCGCATGAACATAATCTTTCATTTATATGTCTTGTTATGTTTTTAGGTAATTGTATTCATATAATTATAGTTTCATGTCCCTCATGATGACTTATTTTTAATAATCAATAAAACTATAGATATAGGCACACCTCTGTATGTTATATATGCATTTGAGTACCTAAGTCCTCATATTGATATTTTTCACATATATGAACACTTGTACATACTAAATATATTCATTATATGTATTATATATAAATGATTAAACAATCTATAAACACTATATATAAATGTCAATAGCCATTTATATTTCTAATCAAGAACATATGATTTCAACAACCATTATAACTTTTCTATTCTCAAATATATTCATGAACCATCATAATATATCAATATTACCGTATTGTTAATAAACTGAGTACTATAGTCAATAGACTATCTATATCCATATTTTTCTCTTCTTAAGTCAAATTGGCATACAAACACTCCCATAGTTTATACAAATATTTTATTTTCCTATGCTCAGTTCAATATATATCATAAGTGTAAAACCAATTACTCAACCTAATAAATAACTACAAGTCGTATCATCTGAATAATACATATGTAAGATCCTAGTAAGTTTCAATTTAATGTCAATATGCATTTCTAATAAATGTTTTACTCTTCCAAAATATGCTATGGGCCTCCTAATAGAACTTAAAACTAATACTCTTTACACATAAGCAATATACCAACCATATGCCTTACATATATGTGTATGAGAAAAACTAATTATTCTATTTCTCAATTTGACACTATATTTCGCTATATGGACTATGCAATTATAATAATTACCTCTCTTTGCATAGAAATTCTATACAATATAAAACTTATAACTAAGATAGAATTATTAAAAAAATATACATGATGTCCCTTGTATTTCTTATAAAGGATCATGTTTTAAAACAAATTGAACTCAGAACTCTATAAATATATAATTGATGCGGAAGACAATTACCCACACTCTAGCTTTATATAAGTTCTCACTATTCAATTTACAATAGTACACAGTCCATATGTATGAAATTTCATGGCTTGTATTAAAATTGCACACAGTCCATATAAATTCATAACAAAATCAATCTATATATAGATTGACCATATAAATCCATTCATTTGTTGAAGACGCTTATATGATTCACATAGTTCCTTATTTTGAACACTCACAAACATAGTATCACTATTTTAAATATATGCTATAAAATTCTCATAGTTCGCTATTTTGACTACCATTACTACTATTTTAAATATATGCTATCAAATTCTCATAGTTCACATAGTTTTGGACTTATATTATCTCATGGTTTTGATTTTCAAATACACATGGTTCTCTATTTAAATGGAATTCAACACAAAACAAATACAAATTTTATGCATTGATTCATTTGTTTCCCCCTAATCACTCAAACTTCACATTTTATACCCCTAATCATTCAAAATTTACACAACCCCATATACTCAAAATTTTTAGATATAAATCTAATTGAGTATATAAATATCTAAAACATTTTTTTCAAACAAAACTTAGTTTTGTGTTCTATATTTATTAATCTTAGTCATCATAGGAAATTAAATACATTTATCCCTAATGGAGTTACACAGAATAACATCACCAACCTTTTTTATAGAGTCTAGATGATACTAGATAGTCCACACCTTCCTTTCTCTCTACACTACTTCCTTCTCTTCTCCCTTTGCTAACCTCTTTTTTTTCCTCTTCGTGTTGTTCTATTTTTCCTTTTTATGTTTCCCTATCTTCTTCTCCAATCCTCCTCTTAATCTCTTCCTATATTTCACATCTTCCTTTCTCCTCATTGCATGGATGGCCTTTTCTTTAAAGCTAACCCTTTTCTTTAAATCTTGCCATTATTTTTCCTTTTTGTGTTTTTCTTTTTCACTTTTCCCATTTATATTTTTAAAACTTTATAATAATGGTTAACTCATTTAACATTAACTTTGAATTAACACTATTGACTATGCATTCCAGACAATGTCTCGGTTTAGTCCATTGGTTAGTTTTAAGACATAATGAAATATTTACAATAACCTAGTAAAAATAAACAATATCATGACCTTACTAATTATGTTTCTAATATAAAGTCAATTATATTCTTTTAACTAAAATGGTAATTCAAACAACTATTATATCAAAACATAATAATATTATAACAATGTAATTGTTGTTTATTACTACGTTATATAGGATATCCTATGCCTTTTGTTGTGTGTGTGTGTGTGTGTGTGTTTAGGCATTAGGCCACACAATGTTATTTCCCAATATCATAAAGATAACTAGCTAACATTCTAAAAAATTACTAAAACATGAGGGTTAGTTTATATACAGTAGTACCAAATACTATTCATGCAAATTTACATTCATGTAAACAATAAAAATCATGAATTCAATAACATAAGATAATCATACTACAATATTATACACTAAATATACATATAATATCCATAATTAAATCACACAATATTAATTCCTCATAAGCATTAAACTAAGCTAGCACACAAATAACATGCATAACCAATTATCTAAATACATACAACATAAAAAAACATACTAACTCTAATAATTCAAATTATGCATATATAGTGTATTATCTATCATGGTGTGTGCATGGGTTCTAAGTATTCCTATGTCATCCCCCAACACCTTCATCTATGTCATCCTCTTCGATGATGATTTCCCTTCATCATGCTCTAAAGCATGAATCTCTCCTACTTAAAACTCATGAGAAGGTAGATAATATTAATGAACTCATGTAGTCAAAATAACATACAACTGTCCCATAATAGCATATGACTTCTGACTTAGTTAAATAATAATCAAATCAAATTACCAACCATAAAAATCCATGAATATTCAAGTAAATTTGCTTAGTGAGAAATCAAGATGTAACATGTGGAATCACATGTTGTGCCACTAGGGCATACCATAGAGCTAGATTATTCTAGTGTTTTCCATTTTAAGTCATGTTCCATTCTATTCCTAAGAATTGATTCACATTCATAAGTAGGAATCCAAATATCACTAGTATATATAGGTTTACCATATTTGGAGAAAAAGGGTATTTTCTAATATATTTTGACATATATATGCACAATTAATTGATTTAAAAAGATATATAGTAACCTATATGCTTTGGAATTATAATTATATCCAACAAACATGTACTTTTTAACTTTTTCATCTAACCACTTATTTTCACTTTAGGGATTATTGTAACATCATTACAACCAAAAATATAGAAATCACTTACATTAGGTATTCTTCTTGACCATGTTTCTTCTAGAGTAATATCATGCATGGCTTTAGAAGTTCAAGATGAACACTATAATGATGATAGCTTTTGCCTAGTACCAAAAAGGTACATTCATGGTTTACACCGTACGCCATGCCATCTCCACAATAGTCTTGTTTGTCCTTTCCACTACTACATTTTTTTGTGGAATGTAATGAGTAGTATACTACCTATGTATACCTTCATTTGTACATTATGCATTGAAATACTTGGAGAAAAATTATCCACCATTTTCTGATCGAAAGGTCTTGACATTTATACCTATATGATTCTCAACCAATTTTTTACATGCCACAAAATTATCAAAACACACAGATTACTTCTTAAGAAAGTATACCCACATTTTGTGAGAGAACTATTCAACTATCAAAAAGAAATAAAGAGCACTAGATACAATGTTAGTTTTGATAGGACCATGAAGATTTGTATGTAACAAATATAACACACATTCTACCCTCCATGCTTTACCAATAGGAAATGGCTACTTGAACTATTTACCCAACGGATAAACTTCATAAATTTTTTTATTTTCTTGAATAGATGGGAGTCTAAGAACCATGTTACTTTTGCTCAAAATGTTTAAATATTGAAAAGTAAAATGGCCATACCTTTCATGCTAGAGAGTGCTAAACTATTCATTTATTACTAAAGCAAACTATTCTACTTATTTAGGATTTACAATTTTATACAAACCCCTTTCCTATATACTAACAACAAGTTTATCATTGAGTGTAGTGACATTACATTTATTTTCCTCAAAATTAACTACCAATTATTTATTTTTATTAATTTCACTTATGGATAAAAGGTTTTTATTCATATCTAGTACATATTTGACATTAGTAAATATATATTCATACTCATTATTCAAAATGATTTGTACATCCCCATAACTCTTAAAGTCATGTATCCATCTATCACCCAAGGAAACAGTTTCATTACTACTATTATCCTTAATAAAGTGTACTTACCAATCATGGTGACACATGTAGTGTCTTGAAGCTCTTGAGTCAAAGTACCAATTTCATGACTCATATGATTGGTCTTGTTTTGCTACAAAATCAAATTTAGTAGATGGCTCTTCTTTTGCTTCTTATGTTATATTAACATGTCTAGATTTCTTATTTGACTTGACCATATCATCTTTTATCTTTCAACAATCTTTCTTAAAATAACCTAGTTATTTGTAATAAAAACACTTCCTTTTGATTTTCTTAGAATCACTTACATTATTATTTGAATATTCATGTTTGTCGACCATTGACCCTTGCCTTTTTCTTTGCTATAAAAGCACTTTTTATAGATGTGGAGGTTGAAACTATGGATTGTTCTTACCACCGATCCTTCTATATGATAAGAATGGAATAATGCTCAAATTCCAATGTCTAAGCTTCATTAATCATGTGTAATGATTCTTTAAAAGAATCATAAGATGATGGTAAATTATGCATACCTAGAGCAAGGAGGTATTGCTCATCTATAGATTTTCCCACTACCTTCAACTAATCACAAATGTCCTTCAACTGAAACAAATATTTAGAAATAAAACTACCTTCTTGTATCTTAGTGGAAAATAAAATATTTTTCAAGTACAACATTATGCAAGCTTCAGATGCTTAATATTTTCTTGTAAGGTGTTTCCACAAATTTGGTGTATTATCAACATTTATAACTTATGGAATTAAATTATTTTCCATAGATAGTTTCAATAGCATGAGGGTTGTATGATGATGTTTATCATAGTCATCTAGTTGATAACTTGGTCTATACTCTTTACCAAGAATAATGTTGTCAATGTTCTTGTACTCATTTATCATAAATATCCTATGATTCCACAAGATGAAGTTTTTACCATTCCCTTTTTGAGAATTTGGAAATTAAAAAATGATGTGAACTAGTCATTTTTACCTAGTTTTTCATGAAAAAATTAAATAAAAAAAACTATAATGAATTTTACAAGGATTTTTATTTGGACACTCATTTATTATATCATTAAAAACTAAATTCAGCTATTTTTGAGAACTTATGATAAAATTTTGATACAAAGGTAAAGGGGGAAAAGTCTCCAAAATATTCTTAACTTGCTTTGGTCTTATAAAAGATATCTCTTGATGCTTTTTTTTATCTTCAAGGTTTCATCTCCAATCGAGTCTTTCACTTGGTCCTTGGGCTTTAGAACCTCCTTCACTATGTACATATCTTTTGTACACTTAGAAACACTTCTTGAAGGAATTGACCTCTCTCATGACACTGTCATTATCTAACACCATTTATATCCATACTCTATCTTCTCAAAAGTGTGTTTCAAGTTTTAGGGCCTGAGTCCACATCTAGCTATCACTTCATTAAGCTCCCCTTAATTAGGCTTAATTAGCCATACCCACAGCCTTAGAATTCATATTGTACAGACCTTAACCAAACCAAAACCACATTATTCTATTTAATCACATACAAACAAGTTTTATTATTAAGTTTCACTAATTTTGGATGGTTACATCAACATTTATGGGGTTTTTACTCTAGAAACCCTAGATGGGAGATTGCATAGGCTAAGAGACTACTTGATTCCATATCTTGAGTTTTACAAAACTTCAAAGGACCAAAATGCCATATTTAGGTCTGCTTTCACCTCCTATAACTCTTCCAAATAGATATAACCTTTGGGTTGACCCTTATTTTCTCTAAAATAACCCAAATGCATAAATTTATGCATAAGAAGGTGATTGTGCAAGGTAGGGAAGGTTCCAAGTTGCCATATGTTTAGTTATAGGTCACCTTAAAAAAATTTAAGACCTTTAATAGGTATTTTTAACCACCATATCACTCTACCAATGTTCAAAGGTCCTCTTATATTAATTATTAAGGCTTATTCATCATAAATCTCTAGGTTCTGCATCCTAACATATGATTATGTCATACCTCAGGAGGACTATATGTAAGCAACCAATTTCAAGATTATACCAAAGGATTGTTTTATATTTTTATGCATCTTTAAACATTTGAGAAACTTAAAAAAATAACCACCACTACTCACTCCTTTTATTCTTCACTCAATCTCCTTGGCATTGAGCATACAACATGGTCTCTTAACTATAAAAATAAGATTCTATCTACATCAATAGGGCTTCTTCTTCTTCACAGGGTTTAATCACTTACAAATTGAGCACCATATTATTTTTATCACTATATAATCAATTCAATATACATCACCATCTCCCATCTCAAACATGGCCATACTTATATCTAAATAACATCTAACTAGCATACCTTTAGATTTTCACAACTATGAATAGGGGTTTATAAGTAGATTACTTGCTATGAATTTTCCCTCATTTTAAATTGTTTAATTACTCACCTATGGGTCTTAATGGTCCTTAACACCTTCACACAACACCCCACAATGAATGATTCTTATTTCTACCCTTTAAAGCTATTATTCAAGCCCTTCCTGCTTGACTATAATCAACAGTCCTTTCAAACCTATAGATTCTCACACACAAGGTTTGTGTATCTATATGGCCTCTAAGGATCATCTGAAACAACACATATAAATAAATATCAATAATTATGACTAGAAGGGGAAACAACACAAAACATACTTATCTTCATTCATTGGAAACACCAATTATTACAATGCAGTCCATGAAAAGGACTTGATCATCTTCTTTGAGAGGTTTTTTTCTTTATTATCTCATTCTCTGATCCTTATCCATTTTACTTGAGAACTCTATCCTTACCTATTCTCTCCTCTCTATGCCATCCAACTCACCATAATGACTTTTCCTTCCAACTTCAATGTTGGTTTCACAATAGTTACACCAACTTATTTTCCATAACTAACCTTCAATGTACAAAGGTGATTGACATTGATTCATATGACTTGAATTTAGGACTAATCATGGAATGTATTAAAACCTAATTCTCTTGACTTTAATGGACCTCTTAAACCAAATTTGTTCACCTAACCCTTCCATACATGTATTTGTCCTTCTTAGCCTTAGTTACAACATTTGAATTTTTTAATTCCCTATTTTAAAGGGAAAACCCATATAATCTATATAACACACCCCTATGACTAAAAATGGACTCCAAAGACACATATTGACCTAAGAATGTCCCTCACACACTTTTAAACTCAAACTTTGACCAACTTTGATCTCTATTGATAATAGTTCAAAAATGGTGTATTCTAGTTTGATGCTCTTGCATCATACTCCCCAAGAGGGAGAAAATTTGTGCCACCAAATTTCTTTCTTACCTTCCAATTCAAAATTTTAGGGTATTTCATTTTCAATTGAATGTTACTCTTCCTTTATTTCTCATTTTTCTTTGTTAAACTCTTGCTTTTCATCTTTTTGGCTTTGTCTAGTTTCCTTGTCATTTCATCTTCTAACTCTATGAGGTGTTTCAACTGTTATACCTTTATATTTTATACATGTTATATATTTTTTAAATTTATTTTCCCTTCATCATCTTTAGTTTCAACCCTATGGTGCTTATTTATCTCTCTCTTTCTTGTGTTATGGCTTGCTTCTTCATGGTTTTCTCTTGTTGCTTGTTTCTTTAGTGATTTTTGTTCTTTAACCATGCTATCATATTATGCATTAGGCTATAATGGATTCACATACATGTCACCCTATATCATTTTATTTATTATACTCTCTTTTTTTCCTTTAATTCACATTCCTTCACTACTTGATGCCTTCTTCTATGATATTGTTCATTGTGTAAGAGCAACTTCTTATTCTATTCATTGCCAACATAATACAAGATTGTTTGATACCATTTTGAATTTCCATATCCATGATTATAAAATGTAATTTCAAATTTATCTTGACCAATTTATTAACTCACCTTGTTCAGTTCCTCATACTCCGTTTGCTTGCTTGCTTGCGGCCTTGTTTTCACAACGCCTTTTGCTTCTCTTTGTTGATCCATTATTGATGTTTATTGGAGCTCCTACTTGAAATTTTATTTCTATAAGTCACCTTATTTCAGGCCCTTGTATGGATTGAATATCTCTTCTAACATCTACATTTCTTCTTATAATTTGAGAGCATCCACCTCTTCACAATCTTCATCAAATCTTGGTCCACATTGCTTCATCCTCTCAGGAAACTTTATATTTGTCTTTTCCTTATGATTTATCATTTATGAGACTCATATCAACATTATAATGATTCATACCATGATTTTCAATCACTCTTTTAGGTGTTTCATCCTCAACTTGTCTTTCCATCAACTCATGCATCAATGCATTTATTTCCATTTATAAAATGTCTTCATCATTGGATTCAATTTCACATAAATAATAATAAAAAACTTTTGAAAACAAATATTGAGAATACTTATCTTCTATGCACTCATATTCTTGATTATATGGTTGTATCATCACTTCTTTGGCTTGGTTTTCTTGAATTATCTCTCTTATTTTCTTTGTAGACTTTTATTTTTCCTCAATCTTCATGCTTTCTTGGGATTCACCTTCAATGTGACCCTCTTTTTCTATTTTCATGCTCTTTACCACCCATTTTATACCTTTTATCTTCTTGGATTGCCACTTGCTTCTTATTTAATCTCCTTCATGCTTCATGCCTTGGGAGTCTACTATGCCAACATGGTATTCTTTTTCCTTTGTGATTTTTTTCCACACTTGTTCTTGCTTTCTATCTATGTTATTTCTTTGATTGACCTCTTGATTTTCAATACATGTTTGTTTCAGCCACTTAGGCCAAACATATCCATGCCCTTGTTCTCTTTTTAAGGGTTGCACCTTGTCCTTCTTTCTCCCAATTTGCATATCAGCCTTTTCTTCTTCATATGTGCAATAAAAATCAAAGTTCAAACACTCATTTACCTCCAAAGGTGACTACTTAAAGATCATATCTTCATTAATGTCTCCATGGGTGACCTTCATGTATTTTTTGGGAGCCATCTCCTTTGTTTCAGCTACTATACTTGGCAAGGCATCATAGTATTCCTCTTCTACTTCATCTTCATCATGCAGAATACCTTCAATCTTCATCACTTTATCTTCTACAAGAGGTTCTCTTTCTTTGTCATATTATTTCCATTTGATGGGTGATGTTATTGGCCCATCCTTCACCAAATTTTAGGCCTTATGCTTGGCCTTCACCAATCCTTTCTTCATAATTGTATACACAAACTTGAAATCAATGTTAGCATATAAAATAGGAGACCATGTAGTCTCTTTGAGTGTCCTTTGCACAAAAACTCTCCATCTTCTCCTCTTATCTTCACTCTCATGTGATATTCTTAGCACTTATATCTTCTTCTTGTTCTATTCAATAATAACCCTCTTCTCAATCTCTTTATCATGTTTCCCACTTGGAAACATCTCATCCTCATGCCTCTATGGGTTATCTTCTATTTATTATTCTCATCTCTCAAGACACTCATCTTGTGCCTTCTCTCTTTCACAAGTGACTTTAGTGGCCACTTCACCTTCTTCCTTACATTATATATAATCCATTAGCTTCTTTTTCCTTTCAATATCTTCAATATGAGCTTTATCTTCTCAATAATCTACCCCAACTCTCTTCTCATATCTTCCACTTCTATCTCTACACCCATCTTCTCTCACTTTCTTTATTTTCTAGGCCTATCTAGACCTTTCTCTTAGCAAGATTATTAATCTTTCCTCTCAGATCACTCTTGGATATTTCCTCTTATTTTATTCCCCTATTTATGACCTTTACTTATCCTTCTTGACTCTCTCTTGGACTCTTTACTCTTCTCTTTTTCTCTTTGAGCTCCAAGGCTCTCTTTCTACGTCTCTTTCACTAGTCCTTGTTTGACTAGCTTCTAGTCCTTAACATAGGAATTTTGATATATTTTTATTCTCCTTATCAATCTTATATTACTCTATAATTATCTCAATATATCAGACCTAAAATATTATTCTCCCAAAGTAACTTACAAGGTGTCATCTCATGCATACTTCATAACATGCTTTATCAATCTCAAATAGACAAGTTTAAAAAAAAAACAAAACAAAAATTTATCAAATCTTACCTTTCTCTAATAACAAAATATGTAGAGGTAAAGGGGGGGAAGTCTCTATAATATTTTTAACTCACTCTGGTCTTATCAAAGGTCTCTCTTGCTGCTTTGTTTTGTCTTCAAGGTTCCAAATCCAATCCAATCTTTCACTTGGTCCTTGGGAATAATAGCCTCCTTCACTATGTAACTATATCTTATACACTTATAAACACTTATTGAAGGAATTTAACTCTCTCATGACACTCATTTTCATTATCGACCTCTTAGCATTCATTCCATTCCAAAACTTCCTTTCACACTTTCATTAGTTCTTCATATGCAATTCTCTTAGGTCTCAAGGTCCAAAACTTGGTATAGGTTTCAAATACTTAATATATATTCATTAATGGTATTAATTTATCATGTCACACTTTAATTTACCTCTTATAATCCTTCAATCACAAATAAATCTTCAATTCTATACCTCTACCTTTTAATGTCCACCCTAGGCTTGCATCCTTTTTTTGTGAAATTTCCTTTGGTTTGAAAAATACATAAACTACCCTAAATATATAACACCATTTATATCCACCCTATATCTTATCATACATTTGTGTCAAGTTTTAGGGTCTGATTCTACATCTAACTTTCACTTCCTTCATTAGCCTCCCCTCAATTAAGCCTAATTATCCCTAGGACACACCCTCAGCCTTAGAATCCATACTCTATGGACCTTAACCAAACCAAAACCACCTTATTCTCTATACTCACATCAAAAAAAAATTTATTATTAAGTTTCAATATTTTTTTATGGTTACATCAATAGTTATGGGGTTTTTCCTTTGGAAACCCTAGATGGGAGACTTCACAGGCCAAGAGCCTACTTAATTCCATATATTGAGTTATAAAAAACATCAAAGGACAAAACTATCATATTTAAGTTTTATTTTAATTATATAACTCCTACAACTGGCTATAACCTTAGGGTTAACCCTCCTTTGCTCCAAAATAACACAAATGTAGAAATATGTGCACAAGAAGGTGACTATGCAAGGTAGGGAAGGTTTCAAGTTACCATATGGTTGGTTATAGGTCACCTTATAAAATTTTAATACCTTTAATAGGTTTTTTTAAACACCATATCACTCTTCCAATGTTCAAATTTCCTCTTATCTAACATATTAAGTCTTATTCATCATAAATCTTTAAGTTTTACATCCTAACATAAGACTATGTCATATCTCAAGAGGACTATGTGTAACCAACCAATTTAAATATTACACCAAAGGTTTATTTTAAATTTTTATACAAACTTAAATGTGTTATATACTTAAAAAACTAACCACCACCACTCACTCCTTTCATTCTTCACTCTATCTCCTTGGCATTGAGCATACAATAGGGTCTCTTAACTATAAAAACATGGGTTTGTCTACACCAATAGGGTTTATTCTTATTAACAGGGTTTAATCCTCTAAAACCTTAGAACAATATGATTTTTATCACTATATAATCAATTCACTATGCATCACCATCTCCCATCTCAAACATGTCCATACTTATATCTCAAGAACATCTAACTACTTGCATACATTTAGATTGCCACAACTGTGAACATGGGTTTATGAGTGGATTGATTTCTCTAAGTTTTACATCACTTTTAAGTGTTTAATCAGTCACTCAAGGGTCTGAATGGTCCTCAATAGCTTCACATAACTCTCCAAAATGAATTATTCTTATTTCTTCCCTTTAAAGCTATTATTCAAGCCTTTCCTCCTTGACTATAATCAACAGTCCTTTCAAACTTGTAGATTCTCACACACAAGGTTTTTATATCTATATTGCATCTAAGGCACATATAAAACAACACATATAAATAAATATCAAGAAATATGACCAAAAGGGTAAACAACACAAAATATACTTATCTTCATTCATTAGAAATACCAATTATTACAATGTAGTCCATGAAAAGGACTTGATCATCTTCCTTGAGAGGTTTTTTTATTTATTCTTAGATTCTCTGATCCTCCTCCATTTTATTGGAGAACTCTCTCCTTCCATATTATATCCTCTCTATGCCATCCAAATCACTACAATGAATTTTCCTTCCAAATTTAATGTTGGTTTCATGGTAGCTACATCAACTTATTTTCTATAACTAACCTTCAATGTACAAGGGTGATTTACATTGATTCATATGACTTGACTTAAGGAATAATCATGGAATTTATTAAAACCTCCTTCTCATGACTTTAATGAACCTCTTAAACCAACTTTGTTCACATAACCCTTCCATACATGTATTTTTCCTTCTTAGCCTTAGTTACAACATTTGAATTTTCAAACTCCCAGTTTTGGAGGGAAAACTCCTAGAAGATATATAACACACCCTTATGACTCAAAATGGACTCCTAAGACACAAATTTAACTTATAATTTCCATCACACACTTTGACATTCAAAATTAGACCTCTATTGACAATAGCTCAAAAATTATGTATTCTAGTTTGATGCTCTTGCATCAAATTTGTATAATAATATTGACCAATCAAGAGGAACCTATGTATCCACATAAAAAAAGCTTTACTTGGTTGGGATTTTAGTGTGTATATTTATTCACATAGTGAATAACCAACACTAGACTTGCACCATTCCTCCTATCAGAATGCCATTATGATTTATGATATCCTCCTCCCTGATGATTACACCTTATTTCTACTATTCTTAGTGTGTTTTTTGAAATAAAAATGACACCAATATGAAACAAAACACCTATTATCTTCATCAAAATATGTCTTAGAATAATAAAATAAAATAAATTCAAATAATAGTTGTAAATAAAAACATATAATAGAAAATATAACCACTTTTAAACTATCAAACCCTTCTGCTATTGTTGCTACATTTCATGAGGCACTTCACTAGCATGCCACATCTCTTAGAATGACTTAAAGGATAGAAATCCTCCTCCTTATTTTCCACTACTCTTTGAAGGATTCCATATCACTCATGTCCTCTTTCTACAAGATAATCTCCACCATGTGTTTGGCTATCTGAGGTATTTTATAAAACTATCTCTACTAGGTATGTTCCCTCCTCGAGAAGATATTTTTATTGAGAATTCCTCCTCCTCTCAAGCTTACTAACTATTATCTATGATTACCATATAATATTATAATAACACAAAAATAAAGCCAAAAAACATGATGTTATTAACCAAAAGGATATCCAATAATAGGCAATCAATAAACTCCTACAAAATATGAGATAGGTGAAACAAACACACAACATGAACTAATAATAAACTTACCCATGAAATAACTTAACAAATTAACACCATATGGTTAATTAAACCATAAAAAAAGATTGGGTAGATATTAAGCATTTAAAAAATCTTTAAAATATATTCTAATAGACATTTATATGGGTGATGTAAAATTTTATATATGATTTGTGGTTCAAATTTCATATCCATTATATCAATGACATGGAAGTTACGGTGGTTTTTCTAACTATCATTCAGTCTGAAACATCACTTGACATTTTCTAATAGTGACTGATAGTCAGGTGCAGATCTTTAAAAATTAAGGTTTCCTAAGTATTATACATTATTTTGAGGTGGGGGAAGTTGAAGAGACATCCCATTAATTTAGGGATGTTAAGAGGAATACATGAGGGAAAGGTCAATTTTTTAGAGAGGTTAGAGAGAGAGAAAACAAGCTAGTGAAGGAGCATAACTCTCCAAGAGAAGAACAAAGAGTTGTATTAGTTTAGGAGGAATTGTATGAGAGTCCAAAACTCTTCATGTATTGAAATAAGCCTATAGAGGCATGTGTGAGTGTGAGTGTGAGTGTGTTTTTGAGAGTATGATTTGTATTATGCTATGTGAAATATATTAATATAATTTTTATTGTGTGATAGTCAATTTTTTGATGAAATGTGAACGTATGTCCATAGATGTTGAAAACTTTACAACATGGGATATAAAGTTAGACCTTAAATCTTCCCTCTCTCTTAGTGTATGCACCAAGTGGTATCAGAGCAAGGTAGTGTCCTTGTGGTTTTGATAAATTCCTTAGCATGTGTTTTGGGCTATGAGAGAGAAGTTTACATAGAGATTTCAAGTTGTTGAGAAGATGGCATAGGTGGTTTCCGGTGTCTGACATCCTAAAAAAGTGTGAGAGAGTGTAAGAGACTCAATTTAGAGTCTATTGTAGGTTATGAAATAGGAACCTTTTGATTCTTGGTAAGATATGGTACATAAGAGAAGATCGTGTGAGATGAATGAGTTGACAAAGATGTTGAGAGTGTTACAAGAGAGAGAAGACATGATGGGAAAGATTGCACATGGCAATGATATTAAAAATACATGTGATGGTGATGAGGAAGATTTGATGGTGGGGTTATTTTCCTTACAAGCACAAATAGATGCTTTAAAAAGAGGCCAAACAAGTAGAGAAAAATATTTCAATAAATGAAATAGACCAACCATGGTTTTGGTGGAGAAAAAAGGTAAATTTATTAGTGGTATTTTTTTATTTTATGGAAAATAAAGTCTAAAATAGCTCATGACTTGGATAGTTAAGCTTGAGTTATATTTTTTAGATATGAATGTTTTTGACCCCATGAGGATGAATTTTACATGTAAGTAGTTGAGTGGACTTCAAATAGTATATTAGAAATATCTCCAAGTGAGGATACAAAGGAAAAGTAACTCAAAGGTTTGTGACTAGGAACATATCATTTCCAATATGTTGGGTTGATTTGTGCACCCAAAATTATAACTAGGATGATTTGGGAAACTTGGTGTGAAGAGGCTTTAGAGTGTTGGTAAGAGGAATATTGCCAAAAGAAGTAATAAATATGGGTTTCTATCTTGTGAACAACCAAAGACTACATTGATAGGTAGAAAGAAGATGCATAGGTGCACCAAAGAAAAGTTTGTTGTGGAAGGCAACATGAAGGAGAGGATTCTAGGTGTAGATACTAATTCTTTTAGAAAAAAAGTGTGTATGTGAGCTATGAGTATCCCATGGAGAATGAAATCATTTTGAAGGATGATGGAGAGGTGATAGTAGTTGAAACATAAGTTGGATATCCATTGTGTGACGATGGGAAATCAATTGTGAAGTCTTGTGAGTGGGAAAATGTTGAATTATCCTTGGTTTGTGATGACAATGATCTTATCAATTTTATTTTGGATGGAAGAAGGGTTGAGGACAACCAAGGCTTGATACAAGTTTCCATAAGTGAAACAAACAATGTTATTTAATATTGCATCCATGTAAAGTTTCAGGTGAGTAAAGAAGGTAGCCAAGTAGAGTTGCAAGGTTATTTGAAAGAATCATTGTATGTGGACGTTGTGAAAGCAAGTGCACACAAGGAGAGTTTTGGGAAGGTTCAATAATATGAAGAAGCTAAAATTAGAGGTATTGAGGATGTTACATTATAATTTATAACCAATAAAATTTACTTGATTAGCCATGGATTTTATGGTTGGTAAATTGATTTATTATTATTTAACTAAGTTGCAAGTCATGTGTTGTTATGGGATAGTTATATGTTTTTTTGATTACATGATTTCATTATTATGATTTTAGTTATATTGTATATTTTTTACATTATAATCATGTTGATTTGTTTTATTTAGATATATAAAAAGCTTTTGACCAGAGCAACTAACTGGTTACATCAATGGCCACAACCAGCCAATACCAACACTATCAACACAAATGATGAATACCATTATTCCTACCATAACTGATGAATTCCAATATTCCTACCATAACCAATGTTTACACTCCTTTCCACAATATTCCCACCACAACCAGTGTTTACATTCCTTGCCACAATATTTCTAACACAACTAGCATTTTTACAACCAAAACAGACACAACTAGCTTATTCCAATGAAATGATCACAACTGACCTTCCAATACCTCCAAGATTGAACCTGAGTGGTGCATATAACAACCAAGTTACTTTAACAATGCACCCCCTCTCATCGGTGCTCATGTTGATTTGCTATTACAGTAATATTTTATGATATATATCATGATGTTATGGACTAACTACCTTCTTATCATGAGTTTAATGCAGGTGTGATTCATCCCTCAGAGCATGACAAAGGGAGAGCATCATCAAAGAGGAAAATGTAGATGGAGGTGTTGGGGGATGATATAGGAATAACTAGAACCCATGTATGCGCCACATTAAATAGTACATATTATATGCATTATTTGATTTGTTAGTTTTAGTATGTCTTTGATGTTACCTGCATTCAGATAATTGATTATGTGTGTTAGTTGTGATTTAGTTTAGTTTTATATTTATGTGGAATTAATCTTGTATGATGAGTTATGGATGTTATACATAGACTGGGTGTATAATGTTAGTGTGTGTTTATGTCATGTTATTATATTCATGATTTTCAATTTTTTTTCAAGAAAACAAACCTATGTGAATAGTATCTAGTTAAAACTATCTATAGGTTAACTGAAATGTCTTTGAAATATTTTAGAACATTAGCTGCTTATCATTATGATATTTGGGAAATATCTTTATATGGCTTAAATGTCTTAATATATAAAGATAATAAAAGACATTGGATTATATATATATATATATATATATATATATATATAATGTAGTAATAACAATGATTACATTGTTATAATAACTAATACTTTTTGGTATAATAGTGTGTGATTTACCATTTTAGATAAAAGAGTATAATTAAATTTATATTAGTCATATGGTTATTAAGTATTGATGTTTTTTATCTATACTAAGTTATTAACAAAATTATATTTTTATCCTGAGCTAACTTGGAAACTAAACCTAGTCAAATATTCTAGTGCTTGGACTATGGTGATGATTCAAAGTGTTAGTTATTATTGAGAAATAATTTAAATGGTGGACTTTTGTGAAATTGATATTCAAACATGTGACATTAAAAAACATCATGAAAGAAATAAAATATTAAAACAATGATTAATGCTTTGGGAAGGTTTGAGGTTTTATGGCTTTCTTACTTGGGTCAAATTAGGGTAAAGCAAAAAGCTTAGCGGCCTTTTTTTTTAATAGAAACTATGAGCTTTTAGAAAGCAGTTGCATACATTGCATGAGGAAAAAAGATAGACATAAAAATAAGGATAAGAGGAGGATTGGAGAATAGGATGGGATAATGTGAAGAGGAGAAGAGAGAGCAGTGATGGGATAAATATTTTCTAGTTTGTACGATTTAATTTTGGAAGCTTTTATAAGGTAGGTGATGTTTAAATTTGTTTGTGAAGTTCATTTATTATTATTATTATTATTATTATTATTATTATTATTATTATTATTATTATTATTATAATTTTGCATCTATGTTTTACTCAAAACCATGAATATATATTTAAGAATTATAAAAATTATCTTGCTAATCTATGATTACATATACATGGATGAAGTATATTTATTACACAACACTATGAGAGTTTTATATGGACTATGCATATTTAGCCATGATCATTATATAAGGAATATGTATGTAAGTGTTTCATAAAACTATGAGATTATTAAAGTATAGACTATGTGTGTAATGTTATTCAAAATAGCAAATTATGTGTATAATGTTAATCAAAATAGTAAACTATGTGTATACATTTATCACTTAAAATAGGAAAATATATGGTTTGTGTTACTTCGATGAGGGAATGGATTTATATGGACACTCTGTATATCATTTTTTTGAAGTGCATTTAGAATTTTGATATCTATTTATATGTATTACGTACTTTTTTTATTCAAATAGTGAGAACATATGAGTTTAAATAGAGTAACGTATTATCCAAGTCATGAATATAAGGATAGTGGAATTGTGTGTAACTTTTTGTCCAAACTATGAATATAAGTAAAGTGAGATTGTGTATAATTATCAATCAAATTGAGTATATATATAAATAGTCTAAGTTTATTTGTTATAAAGATATGATCTTAAATACTAGGACTATGTCAATATTTGTATAAAACCTAGTTCGATAAACTAAGTCAATTAGTTATTAAACAAAGGTATTCAATAACATATAGCAGTAGTTATTATTCGTATCAACTTGGTAATTATATTACTAAAATCTTGTATTCATATTATTTTGATAATGAGACTTGTGTAGAAATGTAGTCATATAAAATGTGAAATTTGATAACTTGAGTGTGGCTAATGACACCCAATCTATAGGTCATCTTGCTTTCTCTCATGACCCTCATAGGCATGTTATCACAGTTTCCTAGTCATCTATAGCCTTCTAGACTAAACCCTTTCTGACCTAGGTTTATTTTTCCATGACAAATCCATCCCCCTAAGTCTCCTGCTCCTTGGAAAATAGTGCCCAAACTTGGACTATAGTGCTAAAACTAAGGGTGTCCTATTTTTGGCAATGTTGTCCAAGTGTATTTTGGATTATAAGGTTCACTTTATCCTAGATATTTATCCTAATTCATGTCATCCTCACATGAATTAATTTAACCTATGATCACTAAATCTCATATAAAAGGCCATTCAAAGTCCATTTAGAAGGGTTGGCACTCATTTATGAGAGATAAGCAAGAATACAAGCAAGACTACTCAAGAATTCTTCCCTATTCTTTGTATACAACCATCCAATAGTATTTTTATCTTATTCAAACCTTTACACTAGTCCCTAGTCATTACAAGTAGACCTAGTTTTGCATTTACTTACATTTTTATAACACTATTTCACCAAACACTTCAATGGGAGAAATACATATAGCTTGATCCATCCTCAGAGTATTGGTATGTAGGTAGTGTGCCCACACACAGGGTGTGAAGTGCATCCAGAATATCATTTACACACTAACCCCTTTTGCATATTTGCTAAAGTTCTATTCAATTGCATAAAAGACATGATCACATGAATAATCAACTCTATAGGGAGTTTCACTAATAATGAGGATCTAAAATTTGGTACACAAGCTCACACCGATGTGACAAACAAAACCCAAAAAAAAAATCTTTGTGAGTA
>JARHVA010000981.1:3835000-3880000 GCA_037957365.1 Torreya grandis | reverse complement strand
ATGTAAACATAAATACTTATTTGTAACTAATTAATGAAGGATATCTATCCCTAGAATAGTTTAATATTGTCCTAGAGAATGGGCAGAATGAAGGTAAAGTATTTTATAAACCAAAGCTTGATGTGAGGCAAGATTAAATCTTGGAGATGGATGAATTGGAGTAGTTAAGTTTGAGATCATCTCAAGTGTGTGATAAATAACTTGATGTTGTTGATATGGAGAGTAAGTCTCTTGATTTAACCAAGTGGAGGAAAGAGTTGCTAATATGTCTGGTATCCCTAGTGTGTAAATAAGAAGCTTATGTTGTAGATGAAATGGAGAGATTGCTTGCTATAATAATTCAAACAAAGAAGGGTGTGAACTTAAAAATTGTCCTTGATGTGATTCTTATCATAGTTCAAAATGAACTCATAATTTTGTAGGATGGCTCTTGCAACACCATTACCACAACCAAATAATCATAGAGACATTATGTAGACACACAATAATAATTATGCACAATCTAATCTTATTATTCCTCAAAAGAATAATACAAATATGTAGCTCTCTCTTCACCTACTTGATAGGAAAAGATTAGGGAGTGCCTAGTAAATAGGCAATATGAGTTGGTTCCATGCAAGGACAATTTATTTTGTGAAACCAAGATTAGTTGATATAGAATATTTGAAGGAATAAAATAGTGATGCAAATTTTCAACATATAATAACTAAATAACCAACTCCCAATTAAGATTAATTCTCACTCCAACACCTTCCCTTGAGGGTAAAATAGGGAGTAATAAAAGAGAAATCAAAAATACTAAATGAGTCTCGACAATAAGGCCTAATCAAGTACCCATGTATTAATCATAATGAAATACAAAGTGTTTATATGGTAACCAATCCATCTTACTAGATTACATGGATTTTGATTCATTTTAACTGATAAGTCAAATAAGAACTGGTACTTTATATGAGGATCACTCTATAAAAACACTAATCATGATATTGGGGAAAAAGAGTTACTAAGGATGAAAAGTATCACCACAAGGTACCCAAAAACTAGTAGAACCATAGTGAGAGTGAAGAAGACAACATATACTTCAAGGTATTTTTAAGAATCATGACTTAAAAACTCAACACAAACCTGTAGTAGGTGCATTTGATGGAATAAATCCCATTGAAAAAAAGATGCACTCAATCAACTACCTCTAAAAGAAAATGTGGTGTACTAATAATGAGCACAACACCTAAAGCAGTATGTGTATACACCCACCCCCATAATGTTGAAATGGGTGTAGTGAATAAAAAAACCATCTGAAAGAGTGGGTCAATCCCACTATGCAAACACTAAAATTCTAACATTGGGCTTTACCAAACTAGCTATGCTCCAAAAGGACAAGTTCCACCAATACATCTAAAGGAGACTATCATTAATCAGATATAGATATTAAATCTCTCAAGAATTATGTCCCTAGTGATGATGGGATATTCATGAAATTAAAGAAGAAAGTGCTCAATCATGGATCACACACACAAATAAAAAATCTCCATGAATCTTAGGATGACTACAAACAAAAGTCTCATCCTATAATAATATCACCAAGTGATGCAAGAAAATCCACAATGCAATCAATCTATGGAATACATCATCTATGAAATGAGAGATGTATGCTTGAAAAGAACACATCTACATAATCAAGGAGCTCAAACAAAAAGGACCATCAATAGGTAAGAGGATCAATGTGTGGTCAAAGAAGTTGAATAGTGGAGGAATGATGTTTGTAGTGTCCTTGCCAAGAATATTGTTTATGCCACCAAGAATTATCAAAAATCCACCCCAAATCAATATGAATGTTGGATGAATATGCATACATATGAGGAGGTGTAAATTGCATAACATAATAATGTGAGGCAATAGTTGATTGTGTGTTATGGTGATCATGTCTAACATCTATAATCTCAAGTTTTTTAGGCCTAGGTAAAGGTATAAAAGAGCCCATATGTACCTCATAGTAATCACAAAGAGTGGAGTGAACAAAATATGGAGCTCTATCAATAGATCCTAATGAAGATGAAACACATATATCATAACCAAGGCCATGTTGAGTAATCCACATAACAATCTGAATAGGGTGAGCAATGCCCTATAAACACTTCCCAATGCCTATAATTCTGGTAGTGTGTCCCATGGAATAAAGCATGCAAGAGCCAAAACTAGTGGTATGATTCTCAAAATAAGCAGTCATATATTGAGGTAGAATTGGAGTGGGATGTGTAGAGTATGTAACAACATAAGGCATAACATTATCATCTAAAACAAGAGGACAAACATAAACAATATGTTGTTTAAAATCTAGTAGATCACACTATAAAAGTGCATCAGGTGGATACATACTAGATTCAGCATATGAATGGGTATTAAACTGATCTTTTGTTCCAACTAGTATCTTTTATAAATGACATATGAAGGCATCCTTCCCATGAATTAGGGAGTGTAGAAGATAATTTTTCATTGAACATTTCCTCTTTTCTTCTTTAAGTGCTAGGGAAGAGGCCATATGATCAATGGGTTACTTAGGACTTGGCAGGGTACTATAAATAGTCATACCAAAATAAAAAACATGAGAAACAACCATTGTATTAGAATGTGCATTAGTAGGTGAAGAAGGTGAATGTACCTCATCCAACTGACCACCAGTAATCAAATTTATGTCATGAGTAGTAGTAAGAGGTCCTCACTAACAATTGAAAGAGGACAAGAACTAATAGGAGAAGATGAAGATGCCAAAGAGTCCTCATGCAAATCACCATCAAGAATAACACCCTCATAAATAGGAGAAGATAGTGGAAAAACAATGTCACCAACAGATAAATCCTTAGTACAAGAGGAAGGTGATGAAATAGGAGCATGTGGAGGTGAAGTGACCTCATCAAAAAATAGAGAAATAATATCCCAATCTATTTTAGGTGATGTGGTATGATTAATATGAGTTTAAAAACTCTCATAAATATGGAGGAAAATAAACATAAGTGCCTCCTTTTACAAGGATGCAATCCATACAATATCATCCTCATCTGTGAAAATAGGAAAGTCACCAAGATCAACTTTCCATAATCCCTTCATCTATAAAAGCATCCACATTTTGGTTTTCTATGTGGTGTAGTTTGAGGAGATAAGTGGTTCAAACATACAAAAATCCATACTCAGAGTCATGAAAAACCATCAATGGTAAAAATGGCCAAAAAAGGATGTTGATTACCATCAAAAATGCATCCACGATTACAAGTGGCACAAAGAGGAAAAAACACTCTAAAAAATGGATGTTGGACTCTGCCATAATGTATCATATGTACAAATCACATAAAAAAATGAAGTGTTTTTGTTTGGAGGTCTCACCGCTTGTGAGACCAAACCTCACTCTCCATCTAGAAGGTAAGTAAAAAATATCATGCATCTATTAAAAACTTCTATTAAAATTGACCACCACTTGAAATGATCCATCCAACTTATAATAAACTCCTCTTAAAAATGTACCACCATAAAAATCTTGCCCAACTTTTAAAAAAACATTTCAAAAAAAGATCCCCTCAATAAAAAGGTCCTCCCAAAAAAGACATCAATAGATCAAACCCATAACCTACATGCTTGAGGGTTATATAAAATCAAATCATAGACAACTCGACTACAGATCAATTTTTAGCATCATAAAACACAATTTTCTATTAGAAATTTCAAAAAATTACAAAGGAGACCTTTTTTGTTGACCATGATGCTGAGGTATTTGTTGAGTTGCAAGGTCTTTAGTGGCTATATTTGATGTGACAAACTGTTGACTGACTTGTGGGGGTGTTGAATAAATTTTAAGCTGTCCCAAATTTTCTTCTACCATTCTCTTCTTAGCCCTTGTATTGGCTGCAACTAACTCATCTATTTTTTTTGTAGTCTACCTTATGTTGGTTGCTACATGTTCATACCCATATTTTCCTTCTTGAAAATTTATGCAAGTAGTATCAGCTAGTGCCCTACCCATGCTTCCTTACTATTGAATTAGAGCCTCTGATGATGTCAAGGTAGGAATATCACTTTAATTGATTACATTACCTTTTGGTAGAGGTTGCATTATGTCATGACCTCAACATGGAGGATCATGCTAGCAATTAGGATATTGATGTACCTCTCCACTTGCATCATCACCATCTCATTGGAATACCCTCCTAATTTCCATTGACCCTCTTGAATAAGGTTATTTTGATTAGGGACCAAGGCTCTTGAACTAATTGTAGCTATGGGGTTGTGACTATTATAAGGTCTAGCTTGAGTAATTTGGCCTTGGGATTGTTGATTTTATGGATAAGGGGGTCTGTTCCAGGACTAAGAAGGGTATTGGATTTGGAAAGGACATTTGTATGGCCTATATAAAGTCTACTTCTACCTCTCCAGAGCCACTAGCTTTTTGTTTTGTGCCTTCAACAATATTTCAATCTTTCCAAGTCTGTCCACTTAACTATCATCAAGTTTTACTTGATTATTTGGAGTGGTAAAAGGAGAAATAGGAGGTGGAGTTGGTTGGAGTTCAGGAAATATGGGCATGAGAGGTCTTGACATGAGTTTCCTTACTTCTATCAAATAGTTTTATGCCCTTATGGATATATCATATACTTCAAGTAGAGGTATCCCACCCATATATTGGATAATGACTGCAATTTCTAAATTCAATGCTCTCAAGTAGTAGAGAAAATCATAATTATATGTGGGCTTAATGATAATAGGGATTCTATCCCAATTTTTTTGGAACCTATAGTTTAAATCAACCATAGATTCTTGGGGTGCCCTTTTGATTGAGGTGAGCTACTCAAATAGTGACACATGGTCACTCCTATCCTCAAAATGCTTACATAAACACTCACCAAACTCATCCTAGGTATTGATTGAGGTAGGAGATAGGCCCCTATACCATTTAATGGCTTTGTATGTTAAGGATGTGGCTATTAATATCATGGCTACATTCTCTTGGGTGATATTATGTACAGAGCAAAGGTTTGCAATATCAACTATGTGATATAAAAGAGTGGTGGATTTTTTTCCTATAAATTATGGTAGACTCTTAAAATAGGCCACACGGATGTCATCATGTTGCTAAAGGTTTAGAGGGTTACCACCATTCAAGGGTATAAAAGCTTACAACCTAGTCCTTGCCATTTATATTGGTAGACTTTTGGTGGGTTGAGTATGAGCAAAATTTGTAGAATTTGGAGAAGTGGGGAGTTATGGGGTGTTAGATTTGGGTTTGAAATAGGTACCCTCTTCTTCTTTTCAATATACAATGGCAATTTAATGTATTGAACTTGATTACCTCTAGAGGTAAACCTCATGGACTAATGATTACTCAAAGACTTCCAAGTATCCTCCCACATTGGCAATCTATCCCAAAATAATGTCAAAGAGCCTTGATTATTGTCCCATCAGGTGTGCTAGAACTTTTTTAGACTTAGGCTACACCCTATCTGAGAATAATATTATTTAAGTCCTATAATCAAACCTAGTCTAACATGGGAATGACCCTAGGTTGTGGGTTACCTAATGTTGGGCCAAACCTATAGAATTAAAATAGATAGCTCCCTTATTATGACAATAGAGATAATTTATTAAAACTTATGCCTATCTCAAGGAAAAATAAAGAGAAGGAAACTAAAATTAGAACCTAATATATATGGTGATGCACTGAATTGTTCAATGATCCACTCTCAACTTGACACTTCTTTGACTACTAGTGAATCTAATAGAGACAAAATTTCATCAGATTCTATGATAAGGTTCCAAAAATGAGTGTTTTGCATGGAGGTTACACAAAAACATACAACTTGAAGGGAAGAATAGGGAAAGGTCTATGCGAGATAGTATAGTCTCTTTGACACTTGAAGGGAAATTTCCTTAAATAACACTTGACACAGCCTATAATAAACTACAATATTGAAATCAAGGAACATGAAGGAAATGCATATGATGAAATAAAGCACACATTATGTAGATCAAATTCAATAATATATAACTAACATTCACTCAAAATCTGGACTTGTCTTATGTTGCTTCAAAGGAGTTTACACAATGATTTTAGTAGATCTTTGCTATACCCAACTAAGGGATGAAAATAAAGAGATCAATGCCTATATGTATAAGAATAATGGAGCATAAGAGAGAGGATATTTTGGTGTGGAATGGGTCATTAATGAGCCAAATGTGACCTAGAATAGTTACAACAAGATTTCCTTCCTTTGCGATCATTGACATTCCCTTAATGAGCCCATTTTAGCATAGAGGTGGTCATAACTCCCTCAATAATTATTAGATGAAATAGGGAACCATAGTTATGCAGTAGTCCATAATTTTTATAAGATAGTTTTACAAGGTCAAGGAAAATATCTCATTTCTCCATCATAACCATGAATTATATATTCAATGCTCCTCAAAGGTTAGTTACCCAATGTGACACCTTATATTAAATCATTCAATTAGTCTTCCATTGCCAAATTGATCCTCTTTGATGATTAATTATTCCAATTAGGCCTATTAAACTAAATTGCGTAAGTGCTAAAACTTGGTGGCCATGAAACCCATAGAAAAAAATTTCAACCTTTGCGTTAATGTACTCCATACTTGAAAACAATTTCAACCTTACACAAAATTTTGGATCATTGAATTCTTGACCTCATGTGATCTCCCATATGTTGTTGATATTCGATGTTGGATTACAAGATCATGCTAGTTGGCATCAGTGTGTTCAATCTCAGGATCCATTAACCTTTTAACCTTGTGCTTATCGTTAGATCTACTTTTTCATGATTAAATGTGTGACGTTGATTTATCTTAACTTATTAACTTAGATGAGCACCTGCATGTCATTAATCTTTAATCTGATCAAGTGAGGATTTGACACTTATTATCCCCATGGATCACTTCTATTTTTAAAATCTAAACATCTATTTTTTGTGGCTTTAAATTGGTGTCCCTAGGCATGCCCCACAAAGCTAGATCATTTTTTAAGGCCTATATCTTGAGATAAAAAGCTCATCAAGACAAAACAATTATAGGGGATGACCTGGCATAAAATACATCATTTTCATGGGTTACTAAACTTAAACACTTTAGACACCATGACAATACTTGATTCAAGCTCAAAATGATGAAAATAGGACCTTCAAAGACTACTCAGGCAAGTTTGGAGTACGGCCAGATAGTAGCTTGAATAGACATGCCTTAAAGACTCACAACATATCTAATGAGAAAGTTTCAAACATCAATCATGAACCCAAGCTATAGGGTTGGCCAATTCTAAGTTTAAGGCTAAAAATTGACCAATATGGACTTCACTAAAATTAATAATAGGTGACCACTATAGTGAGTGGGAGTTAATAGACAACCTATCTTGAAACCCTTAGCCATTATAGAGAATCCATAGTTTGATCCTTTCCCATGCCTTCTAGATGATTTTTGCCATAAAGGACCCTAAAATTTTAATGGGGGATTTGATGATAAATAGATTGGAAAAGTCAAGCCCTTTCTAGGGTTTTTTGTCTTTAGGCAAGCCTAAAGAGATGGAGTGTTAGAATATCAAATTCTAATTTTACTTTCCATCAATAGCCCACACAATCTATTTGGCACATAAGGTATTTAATTTATGTGCTACATCAATTATCCCCATACCTCCAACATCCTATATGAGGTAGCAATAATCCTAGGCCACCCTATGGAATCCATGTCCATGAGAATAACTAGCCCAAACAAAATCCTTAAGAAGTTTTTCAAGTTTTTGGTAAGAATTTTTTGAAGGCTCCCAACATAAGGAGTAGTAAACATGGGTTGCCGTAAGCACTTTTTGACTAGATTTGGAACTTACCTTCTAAACATAAGGTCTTAGTGACCTAATATTCCAAATTTTTAGAAACTTTGTCAATAACATATTGCCATTATAGGAGTAGAGAGGCATAAAAATAAAAAAGGATGCCAAAAAACTTAAAGATTCCATCATGTTGGATCCAAGCCCATCCATATTTTATAGCCCACACTAGTAGGGGAGGAATAAATTCATGTATAAACGAGTTTTTTGCCATTAGATGCTTAAGCTAGAGGCAAAGAAGAAGGTGTTGAGACATGACAAGGCATTGTCCACATTGTCCTCATCTTTAATAAGAGTAAGGAAAGAATCATCCATAAAGTTTCTATTCATAAATTTTAAATCTTCATGAGGGTTTTATTTATATAGAGGGAGATATATTCCCTTAACAAGGCCCATATCTTGGGCATTGCTAAGAAGATATCTAAAAACCTCAATTGCAAGCACATACAGGGTGGGTGTCAAAGGGCATCCTTGGTGAATAGGTTGAAACAAACTAAATTACTCAGAAGTGAATCCATTAATGGAGAGGATAGTTAAGGCATCTAGATGGTTTGAATGAAATTAGGCCCAAAACCTAGGGCTCTAAGAATGTCTAGGATGAATGGCCACTCAATACAGTCATAATCTTTTTCAAAGTCAATTTTAATGAGCATAGATTCTTTCTTAGACCTTCTAGCCCAGACCATTGCTTCCCAAACTATAATGATATTGTCTAATAGATATCTACTTCTAATGAATCCTATTTGCTCAGGGTGAATGATGTGTGACAATAAATTACATAATCAAAGTGCCAGAGCTTTAGTAATGATATTGTAGGAAATATTCAGGAAGGTTATCAGCCACCAATTATAGGTCAATTCAATATCCCCTTACTTAGGTATGAATTTAATGTTTCTTTTATTTATATTCTTCCCTAGATAATGAGTATGAAAGGCCTCTTGATAAACATGGTATAAGTCAGCACCCACAAGTCCCAAAGGGTTTTATATAATTCATAGGGGAAACCATCAATGCTTGGAGCTTTGTCATTCTCCATATGAGACACTACCTAATGCAGATCATCCATAGTGAGGAGCATATTGCAAGCCACCCACTAAGCAGGAGTGATATTTTAAGGCACTATTAAAGGGAAATATCATGCTCTATAGAGGAATCTTGATCTTTGAAAACTTGTTGATAATGGAGGATAAAATTTTGATTAATTTTTGATGTCTCTAATAATCTCCTACTAGCATTAGAGATATCATGTATTTTTTGTTTTGAGTTTTTGGCTCAAATCATTTGAAAGAATTATTTGTAAGCTATCCCCTATCTTGAGCCAGTGGAGCCTGGCTTTGACTTGAGCTCCTTAGGGAATGTAATTATCTACTATATGGATATGATGTTGTAAACAAGATACTATAGCCTATAAGATATCATTAAAGGGATATTTTTTCTAGGGCTAAAGCCACATGGCTAAGCTTTGAGTAAATAACAGAGTAAGATTTTCTTAGAATTTTATCAAGTTGGCATCCATAGATTCTTAGAAAGTGAGATGTCCTTTTGATGGAATCATCCCACCAAAGAATCCAACCAGATTCTTGGGATGGATGAGGATCTAGATTCTAAACTCTATGAATGTTTTCCATAGTGGGTTTATGTTTGAGTAAGGAAGTGCTTAGAAAGAATTAAATTTTATGGACCTCAAGTTTCATAAATTGCCATGTCACTCGAAACTAAATGGGGGAGTGATTGGAAAGCCCAAAATATGATTGCACCAGCACTGAAGGAGAAAAACAATTATCAAATGAAAAATCATTATCAAATGAAAAATATAAGTGGTTGGACATCATTGCCTTATCTAGGTGCTTTAAAATCTGAGTGGGGCCCTCCCTGAGGTTTCTCTAGGTGTATCATACTCCATCTGTAGGCTAAAAGATTAAATTAGGGTCATAAAATCCTCATTTTGTGCACATATAATACCATGCTCCCCTTTCACTAACTACCCAATGCATTGAGCGGTGGCCCACTTTGTCTTCAGGAGATACCACCATATTAAATCCACCACATATGACCTAATGAGCATCAAGAAGATCATCTGCAATCCATCACCATAAATGGGTATGTTCAATGGCATCATTTGAGGCATAAATATTAACAATTCCAAAGGAATGGATTTCAATGCTAAAAAGGGTCCAAACTAACTAGTTAGTGGAGTCCATTTTAGATTGCACTAAGTGTGGATGCCACCTTAGAAAAATAAATGTGATCACCCCTTCACATCCTAATTAATGATTTCTATGAAAAATAATACTATCATGTTAGATAGAGTTACTTACCACCATCAATAAAAATTCAATGACCTTTACTTATTGTAGATAAAGAATGTCCATATTGGAAAGTGAAAGAGCAACTAGCTATGAGTCCAAAAAATTAGAAGAACTGGACAATGGAGCCTCGATACCCTGGGATAAAACATTAAAAGTAAGAGGGGTGTTGAAGACCCTAGGTTTTTCTTGGTGATAGTTTTCCACCTTTAGGATTTCCTATGCTTGAGCTCATGGATTTAGTGTGGTTTTTTTCTTTCATGCTGTAGTCCAACCATCCTTAGATAGATTTTTGATAGCTTTCAGAGAGGGATTAGGAGGAGAGAATGAGTGGTTGGGCACATTATTACAAGCTAACTAAAAGGCGTAGTCTTGAATCTTATGGTTAGTGGCCTGGTAGTGAAAATAGGTGTTTGGCAAGTTGATATACAAGACTTTTTAAGATTTTTTCACATCACCAACTTAAATTTCCACAAACTCATTGAGGTCCTAAGAAAGGTATACTTCTACACAAACCTGCTTTTGCAATCTATAAGAGTAGAACATATTACTCATGGTGGATAACCCAACCTATGAAAGAAGTTATATAGTGAATAAAATGCCATTAGAAGAGTGGAAGGCCTAAAAATTCAACCCAAATCAAATTTTGAGAAGTATTGTGTCCAGTGGGAGAGAACCATGAATGTGTTCCTAACATACCATGTGGATGACTTATGTAAGATACCTCTTACATGGGAAGGGTCAAAAAAATGGAATATAAAAAACCCTTGGTCATATTATGGGTGCTCTCAAGCTTTATGCCATGAGCTACCCAGTGGGCTTGAACCTAAGACATAAGCATACTTTCAAAGGGAATTCAACCCACAAAATATCTTATCAAACAAAAATGTTCTAGCCATTGAAAAATAGAGTTAAATTATGGAATGGGAAAAATAACATTAGGTTTCAAAGAGTTACCTCATGGTATACCTTTAGGATAAACTTCCTTGGGCACTTGTAGGGGGGCATTACTTGATTCTCTATCATTCTTCTCCATAGCTAAAATAGTTGGGAGAGAATGAGAAGTCATTAAATAGGTTGGCCTCACTCAAAGGTGAGAAACACTAAAAGGCAATAAATGCAAGTCATGTAGGAAACTTAAGGGCTGCAATATGAAACAAGATGGAGTGACATAAAATCAAGGGTTGAATTAATGGCATGCATGGAGGAAACCCTAGCAAAGCAAAAAAACTGACATTGTGGTCTTTTATTTTCACATTTCTAGTTTTGTAATTTTAGAATTTTATTACTAGTATGAAGCAAGTTTTGGTGTTCTTTAATTGATCTAATAATTTAAGATGCATTCAAATTTAGTTTTGATCAAGTTGTATTTATATTGCAGCTAACATGCCTTCATCATACATGGCACTTCATTACCTATTAAGTGGGATTTTAATCCTTGTGGTAACATTTTTGGAGTGATATTCATTCTTTTTATTAACTAAAAATTATTTATTTATGTCCAAGCCACACCTAGTGGTGTCTTAATTTGTCATAAGCAATATTTTATTGGTGTTTTTTATTGTGGCACTTTATTTTGACAAGTGAGAAGATAGTGGTATATTATTATTTTCGCTGACATCTTTAGCATTGGATTTTTCCCTTTGGTGTTTCATGCAACATTTTCCCATGCCAATGCCTTCTTTTCTTTAAAATCATAATTTTATTTTTTAACATTTTGTCATGCCCAAAATTTGTTCCAAAACTTAGGTAAAGTGTGGTAAATTTTTATATTTTTTTGAATTGAGTGAATGATGTTTAATTGTTAGACTATTGTTGTTTAATAGTAAAATTAAAGTGTGACATACAATTATTCAATTTTTTAATTAATATTTTTTTCAAAAATTTAACAAGACTTTTCAATAAAACATAATAGAAACATGTTTATGTGAGAGTTAAGTTTATTAGTAGTTTACAAATTTATTACAACACATGAGAGTCGATTTAACTTAATAATTTTCTTAAGGAAAAAAATGGAAACAAATTTATTTAGCATAATGTATAAATGAAAGGGTCTCTATTATTTATATTTTCTTGGTTTCTTTAGAGAAAAATATAATCTAACTTTATCCTCACATCATCAAACACATTGTCGATAATAGCCATCCAAAACAATGATTACCTATAATAGGGTTAAACTCCTAAGGTTTGTCAATGAATAAGTCTCCATTATATTATTAAACAATCACTTCCCACAAGGGCACACCCAAAAAAGGAAGTTTGTAATATAACATTCGTTTTAAGGTAGCTAATCATCAAAACAAATCAAACTTAGTATAAAGGGGTTAACAATAATCAAACATAAATTGATATTAAAATATTATTTAATTATTATACATAAATTAAATCAATGTATAAGACAACATAAGGGACAATGATAAGACACCTTTAACCTAGCTTACGACCTAGAATAGAAACCCCCATAATTCAAGTAACCTACATATCTACTCCTCAAAATTAGGGTCCAATATAGATATCCTTAAACTTTTGTTGGGTCTCCTCCATGATATTTTATCACCAAATGGGTTGGCACTCTATACCAATAAGGAAAAAGATAAAATGAATCAAACAATCTTCTAAATCTCTATATGCCAAACTCAAAATGAAATGGTGCACTCAACAATCACTTATTGTAAAACACCTTGACAACTCAAAGTGCATGTTCTTCCCTGAAGCACTCGTTTGCAATAACTTAAATGAGGATAAAAATAACATCAAATAAACCAAAATTCCTTTGTTCCAACAATATATAAGGATTATAAATATATATGCCTTACATTAATCAGAGCAACTCCACTTCTCAAGAGTGATTGTTGAGATGAAAGAACATAATGTTCATTCACTATAGGTATATTACCAAATAACTAATGGAGGTCACAACCACAACACATCCAAATATACCACTATATTAGTATAAAAAAGCATAAAAACATGAAATAAAGAACACCCTAACATCTGTGCTAATGATAAGTGTTCTAAGATTTAGTTGTTGATTTTTGAGTTAAAATAACACCTAACAAGTTAGTTATCAATCACCCATACTATGAAGGCATCCTAAGGGTTATTTTTTTATGCTCGTGACCACTACCTTAGCTACCTACATATACCAACTTCATACACATACTCAAGTTTGGATGTACTTCACATGATCCCTAATGTGTGTTATAATAAATGTGAAGAGATCTATCCTTCATCAAATATTATTATAAATAATATAATATTCCTACCCCTTGCAGGTAACACCATGACCATTAGTTGGCCCCAACACAATTATGCATTATTAACAGATACAACAAGAATTTAAACATATGAGAAAAAGTGTGTTTATACCATTGATGATTAATAAATAATTAAACCAAGATCTCACTCTATTGCTAATAGAACACCTCCTCAAGACCAAAACTCATGGAAACTAAAGCTTTATAAAACTAAAAGTATTTAAGGCTTGAAACTTGAACTAAAGTTATAAGAAATTGTTTTTGTCTAGTAGAGTGTAGGATAGCCACTGATTTATTTATAAATATAAAATATGAAAAAAATACACAACCAATGATGATTCCAAATGATACAAAATGCACCAACTCTAAGTTGGATAAACTAGGTATAAAATATCCCTTATTTTAGTTTACAAAAAGAGAGGAATGTTTCTAAGCATTAGAGCCTATTCTCTAAGCTCTAAGTAATGCATTTAATGTGGAGAAATATTTTTTTTATGATTAAACCAACATATTTATGTATCATTCCAAAATTAATTGAGTGATTTAAAACTACCTCACAATTGTTTTTGTAAATTGGATTCAATTACCTTGTTAAAAATTAGAAAATAAATGTATTTGATTGAATGAATAATAAATTTAAACTAATAAATTTTTGTTATAATTTTTAGTTTTAAGAACTTATATTTCTTGATATTTTATTTTCATTGATTCCAAATCAACTTCGGAGGCAAGAAACGATAGTGCTAATTTGCTCCTACAAAATTGCCTTTGGAATTGGCTAAAAAGGACTATTTCTGAAGGGGTTAATTTCTTTTTTATTGTTTATAAATTTTGCATCTTAAAATAATTAGGTTCAATTTTATGATTGGGAAAAATCCAATTTTAGGTATTTATTTTATTCTATGTCCAAAAGGGTTTTCATAAGGCTAAAAAAGGTAGATAAGTAGTAAAACTTCATCACTACAAAAGAAAGGTATTTACTTCACATTTATTTTGCCCTGAATAGTTTTCCTAGGTTAACCATTCATAATCACCAATCATATTAATCATGTTATTGAGTAATTTATTCTAAATCTTCTTTACCTAAGCTAATCGATTTTAATTAATAATACATTAAATAGAATCAAATTTTAAAACAACAAATCATTATTTGTTCAATCTAGTCTTTCTCTAAGCTATTTGACTTTTATTTTAAACATATATAATACAATTTGAATTTTGATTGATCTTAATACTTATCATCTTCCTAAGTTTTCCTATCTATCATGATGCCTTAGTATTTCATTAACATTAAAATCAATGCAGCAATTCAATATTAATTGCATTTCATTTAACTATTTAATGTTAATAGCTTCATAACTTCCTTTAAAATGAGGTTGATAAACTACCAAAATTTGAATGTATGGAAAAATCTCGTCTATATAAATGTATTGAATGTCTTATAGTAATATAATACATGACCATACGCATAGTTTTCCTAATCTACCATAATTGAAAAAAACCATTTAAAAATGTAACACATTTTGAATCAAAGGATATCCTAACTACTCACAAAATCATTACACTTGCACCTAGAAGATTATTTAACATACTCCCTAGTTTTACTAATCTAATGAAACTAAAGTTTCATTTAGTTTTACATAAATATTATTATTATGAATTAAAAATTATCAATTAATCAATTGTTATAAGGTGATGATCGATAACATTATGCCAATTTTTCTCTTTACCAAATAAAACATGGCTATATATATACATAAACAAATAATGGTATAGATCTAGGGTTTGCTTAACCTAAAAGTATATACATTATGTATACTCAAATTTTTTGAATAGAATAATATCAATTTTATCTTCATTTTAAGAGGATTATTATCCAAAACCAATGAGTATTCATCCATAAGTGTGTGTGTGTGTGTGTGTGTGTGTGTGTGTGTGTGTGTGTGTGTGTGTGTGTGTGTGTGTGTGTGTGTGTGTGTGTGTGTGTGTGTGTGTGTGTGTGTGTGTGTGTGCGTGCGCGCATGTGCGTGTGTGTGCGTGCGCACGTGCGTGTGTGTGTGTGTGCATGCGTGTGTGCATGCATGTGTGTGTGGGGGTGTGGGTGTGTGTGATTTATATTAAAATAAATAAAATAAGGCACATAAATAAAAAACCAAAAAATAATGTCCAAATCTATAGCCTTGTGTGATACACAACCAAGGTATGGGGCACCGCATTCCCCCTATTGGGTTCAACAGACCCTATCCAGGGCTATGGCTAGATGTGGTTGGGACTGTTATAATCCTGATTAGTCATTTTTGGGTCACAGTTGTCCCTTTCAATTGTGTGTGTGTGTGTGTGTGTGTGTGTGTGTGTGTGTGTGTGTGTGTGTGTGTGTGTGTGTGTGTGTGTGTGTGTGTGTGTGTGTGTGTGTGTGTGTGTGTGTGTGTGCGCGCGCGCGCATGTGCGTGCGCACGTGCGTGTGTGTGTGTGCATGCGTGTGTGCATGCATGTGTGTGTGGGGGTGTGGGTGTGTGTGATTTATATTAAAATAAATAAAATAAGGCACATAAATAAAAAACCAAAAAATAATGTCCAAATCTATAGCCTTGTGTGATACACAACCAAGGTATGGGGCACCGCATTCCCCCTATTGGGTTCAACGGACCCTATCCAGGGCTATGGCTAGATGTGGTTGGGACTGTTATAATCCTGATTAGTCATTTTTGGGTCACAGTTGTCCCTTTCAATTGTGTGTGTGTGTGTGTGTGTGTGTGTGTGTGTGTGTGTGTGTGTGTGTGTGTGTGTGTGTGTGTGTGTGTGTGTGTGTGTGTGTGTGTGTGTGTGTGTGTGTGTGTGTGTGTGTGTGTGTGTGTGTGTGTGTGTGTGTGTGATTTATATTAAAATAAATAAAATAAGGCACACAAACAAAAAACCAAAAAATAATGTCCAAATCTATACCCTTGTGTGATACACAACCAAGGTGTGGGGCACTGCATCCCCCCTATTGGGTTCAACAGACCCTATCCAAGGCTATGGCCAGATGTGGTTGGGACTATTATAAACCTGATCAGTCATTTTTGGGTCGTAGTTGTCCCTTTCAATTATGTGTGTGTGTACATGTGCACGTTTGTGTATCATTTTGTTTTTCATTTTTATTATAAACAACACCATAATTAGTTAGTAAATTAATTTACTAAATTTTGTGTGTGTACATACATACATTATATTTTGATTGTTTATTATTTTACATTGTATATAAATATATATATATATATATACACACACATACACAACTAAGTAAAATAATTTACTAGCTAATTATTTTATTATATATACTCGCACCCATATATGTTCATAGTTTATATCCTTCATTAATTTTCAACATGTATTCAAAAAAATTGATTTTATTTTTCATAAATGAAGAAAAATAAACAAGTTATTCTTTCTAAATCTAATTTTCCAAAGCTCAATGGAGACATTGGGAGGGAAAGGAATAAAGTGGGAGATCAACATACTCAACAAAGCAAATAGTTTTCCACATATTATAAGGAATAAGAAGAGACATTCACTTCTTTCAACAAAATGATAGTCTAAATCATTTCCAATGAAAAGCATAACTTTTTCCATTTTAAGGGAAGGATTAGGAGATATGTAATTCTATTTATTTGTTTAACATTACAACCAATAAAAGGTATTTTTAAAAATATCCCCACCTCTTCTCTAACACTTATCATGCATGCCACAATCTCCCAAATCTCCATCAAGAAATCCTCTTCCTTCTAACAAGCTCCATCTAAGCACATCCATTCCAACCTCTCCACCAAAATAAACAACCCCAAAATGGCCAAGAGTTGGAAAACAAAAAGGAGGTTTTATTTCATTTCCTAAAAATTACTACCAAACTCATTGAATAGAGAGGGTACCACTCTTACATGGGTCATTTCATGTCATAAAAGGCCCATAACTTTATAAGGCATTTCAATGCCAATTGGTTTAACTTTCACAAGTAACCCACCCTTACACTGATTTTACAAGGTCAAAAAGGTCTTCTTAAAAGAGCATGCCTCTCTTACACTTCTATTTAAATTCTCTTACAACACCATTTCTACACTCCACAAGTTGAACAACTACCTACCCTAGGAAAAGGCATATTCATTAACCTCCCTAGCCTTCCTAGAGAGGTTAGGCAAAAGTTGATAAATTAATAGGATTTAGTAATCCCACATAATTTAATTTGATTTAGATTTTAGATTAATTAATTTCAAATTTATTATTTTATTTGATTAGGTAAATAAACAAGTTTTAAGGGATCATGTAACCACTATAAATATGAGAGATAAAAATTACATAGCAACCAAGAAACAATAAGAAATATAGGCCCCTATATACTAGGGTAACAAACATGGATTTGTATGCCCAAATTCCCCAACAAATCCACTATAATCAAGCCAAACTTCTACCAAAACAAGAAAATAGAGAACCACTAGAGCTAACAAGAAACAACCATCCATGAGTTAAAGAGAGGACCCCTTTGAGTCTATATATTCCACCAAAATAACAACCTTGATGATCTCCTTAGTCTTATTATTTTTATCCTTTATTAGGTGTCCCCTAGTATGCTTGTTCAATCCTTCTACTAAATAATCCACATTGTTCTTCTTTATATGGGTGTTCTTGCTATGATTATCAACTTCTTTTTTCAGTTCCCTTTTATTTGTAGGGGTACCTCCCTCTTTGTTCTTTCTCTCTTTGACATTATTTTTCTCTTTATGTTTTCTTTCATCCATTGAAGTTACTTTATTAAAATTTGGATCTTTTTATGGAGTTTTTGGATTTTTTAGCCCCTCTACCTCAATTGTCATCTTCTTCCTTCTTAAAGTTTACCAATTTATTCCTCAAGTAGGCAATTTCAACGTTTAAATCATTCCACATTTATATCTTTTTGGAAATTTTGGATTACATATTATCAAATTTTGAGTCCAAATCAAATAATTTAATACCACTCATTGTGGGAGACTCCACATAGTCCCCACCCTTCTCTTATTCTTCCGAACACTTCTTAGTCTTCCCCTTCACACCTTTAGGAGAGGATTAAATAATCTTATTCCCACATTCATATTCAAGTTTAAATTCCTTCCCCATGGATTGAGTTTCATACTCTTTACCTTTATATTTTTTCTTTATTTCAACATTGAATTTAAAATATCTAGTAATTTTTTAGGATGCTTCTTTAAGGGTTCTCTCAAAATATTCATCAAAGAATGTTTCTAGGCTCTACCTACTATCCTCCTCAGTATTATCCAACTTCTACTTGATATGACCTAAGTAGGAAGTAGGGCAAGTTGATTTTGTGACCCTTAAAGTGATTCATTAATACAAATTGATGTGAATATAATATGTGAAACTTACCTTCCAAAGTAATGTATTTCATAATTTGAAGACAAATGATGGGCCATGGCATAGGTAAGTCCATACAGAGGTACCCTTTATTCTTAGTCATTATGTATTTGTCAGTATTGAAGAAGGTTTTCATGAATTCATGCTTCTAATGCTTGTCCTTATATTCCTTCATGACTTCACAACTCATGCCTAAAACTTATCCTATCACCTCTTCAAAGATAATAATACACTACCCTTTCATTCACATAGTTCTCTAGTTCCAAACCATGGAAAATTATTTTGAAACCACCTCATCATAACTGATAAATCTTAACATGAATTATGACAAACCCCTCTAACGTTTGCCATACATATTGATGATATTTTACCTTCACATAGGAGATTGGTTCTATTATGTTCCAATAACCACTCATGTCTGAAATTCCTTCCTCCTTCATATTCTTTGAATAAATAAAATGGGAATTCACTCTACCAGTCTCTAAATTTTAAAGAGCTACCCATTTAGCAATTAAAATGGTGTCATCTCTCTACACACTTCAATTGATTTTTTGTAACTTTAAAATGAATGAAATCATCATTGTGATTGGTAGCCTTAAGATAAAATTTTATCATTAATTACCATCCATCATTTGAATGAACCCCCTCCTCGGGCTTAGGGTTCTAGCCACATCATTAGTTATTAATTAAATAATTTGGATAGGTAAGTTGCTGGTCCTTTTTCAGTTAATAAAATTTGAGTTAGTAACACAAAGGTTAGCCAATCCATCTACCACCCTACTTTCATATTTATATATATGAGAAATTGATACCTTCTTTATTTTCATTAGTAGACCTTTGGTATCCTCAATATCATGTTAAACACGCCAAGATAGTTTAGATTTCCATAAGAGGCAAAACAAGATATTTAAAAAATCCCCTTCCACAACCAATCAATCTATTTTTAGCTTCACTACCATCTAAATGCTCCAAAGTGTAACTTTAGCCTCCACGACATGATGGGTTTGGTAGCCAATAGGAATTGCATAGGTAACCACTACAACCCCTTCAAAGTTTATGATAAATCCTCCTCCACCTATGTTTCCATGGTTTCCTTTGGTAGCCTCATCAAAATTTAATTTCATCCAATAACTAAATGGTTTAGAACTTTTGACCTAACTTCTATCCATTTTATTGTTGAGGCATTTCACCTCTTTTTAAATTCTCCATTTGTTGAATATGGATAATCCAACTTTGAAAATGGTATGTTTCTCTTCTAGAAAAAAGGACCTCCAGTATTCTTTAATGGCTACAAATATCCTTTGAATTTTAATCCTCTAAATAATATTTTTATCCTTAAAGATAATATCATTCCTAGCCTTCCATATTCCCTAAAATAAATGTGGAAGAGCTATCTACCATTAAAAACCCAAGGCAATTCCCATAGTGGCTTTAATTTTTTATTAGGTCCAAGATTGAGATATGGTTGACCCAAGCTATATTAAATTTTAGAAGTAAAATATGATGTAGGAACATCCTAGGGTTTGTGCAATCTTACATCAACCAAAAATAGAATGCAGTGTGTTTTATTTGTTTTTTGGGTTGTGGAATTATTTTTAATATCTTATTTACCTCTTGGAATGATGTTTTAAAAGTATTCCTTTACCGTGGAAAGCACAAAGAACTTTTGACTATTTTTATAAATCTATAAACACTATTAAGTCACAAAAACTTGTCATAAATAGTTATTAAACTATGGTATCAATTAGATGATTAAATTTTTGAGGTCATATAATATGACACTTTCAACATCTATAACAATTTTTAGACAATTTGGAGCTACCACAGAACTATATTGACTATTACACTATTAGTAGGTTTCCTTACTTGAAGTAATGATGTAGAATTAATTGGATGTTGAAACTTGGTGGGATTATGGAACTTGAAATTTACACCATTTTCACAAGAATTCAAATCATTTGAAGTCACACGAAGGTATACCAATTGTTACAGTGTCTATAGGTTTCATTACTTACAATAATGTTTCATAATGAATTAGATGATGGTTTTTTTTTCATTGAATATGAATCCTAAAATATCAAGAAAAACTTTCAAACCATTTGAAATTACCTCACAAAATTTGAGTCTATTTATTTTAGGCTATGTCTACATCACTAGGTAGAAGGTTTATAAACTTATAGTATAGTTTTATTAATAATTGGATTACCAAATTTTGATTGGTTTCATAAAATTTAGTCTAAAATTTATGTTTTATAATTTTAGATCAATTTTTTATGTAAGGAAAAATTTATGATAGTTTTTGTAAACTATCATTCTACTAGACTATGCATCTATCCAGTTTGTATAAGGTTCACTATGCATTTATGATAAGTAGAGGTAAAGTTATGATAATTTTTGAGATTATCACTCAGCCTAAAAATGCATCTATATAGCCTAACAAATCATTAACTCTTAGTATATTTGTGGTAAGAATTAGGTTAAAAAAATTTATGGATTCATATAAAATATAGTCATATTTTCATGTTTAAATTTTTTGATTAATAGAGTTAAATTTTAAAAAGTTTTAGTAACTGGAATTCCTCTTAGAAATGTCATCTATGGACTACGTCAATTGGACAGGTTGTTTTTTAGCTACGGTAACCAATGGTAATGTGTGTTAAGAGTTAGGTGATGAAATTATAATATTATAATAACACAAGAATGAATCCAAAATACATTATGTTATTAACCCAAAAGAAAGGCCAATATATAGGCAATCAACAAACTCTTATAAAATAAGAGGTAGGTGAAACAAACACATAATGGGAAGTAATAATATACTTCCCTACGAAAAAACTTAACAAGTTAAAATCATATGGTTAAATATACCATAAAAATAATATATGGTAAATATTAAGATTTTAACAACACTTAAACAATTATTCTAATACCCTCCTTAAACGACTGAAACTAAAATAACTCTAAGCTTATCTCAAAATTTTACAATTTTTTCTTTGCACAAAGTTATAGTCATTATATCATCTAATTGTTCAGAGTTGTGACAATAATAAGGACATATATCTTCATTAGAAACCAAATTTTGGATGTAATGATGGTTAAATTTAATTTTATTTATTATAACATGAAATACTACATTCTTCACCATCTTTAGAACACTTTGGTTGTCACAGTAGATAGGTGTAGATGTTGATGAATCAAGTTAAAGATCTTCCAATACTAAATCCGCATCAAATATCTTCCTGAACTAACAGCTTATTTATACTTTACTTTAGTGGAATACAATGCTACTATATTATAAAGCTTAATTTTCCATGAAAAGGATCCTAAACCAAGAGTGAATATATAACCTATTGTATATTTTCTAGAATCAACTGATTTTGCTCAATTTAAATCAATATATCCTATTAGAACAAAGTCAATAGATTATTTATACATAATACCAAAGTCAAAAATACATTTGACATATCAAATAACACACTTTACATCTTGTCAATGTTCTTCATGTGTTTTAGCCATGAAACATGATAGATAACCCACTACAAAACACAAATCTAGTCTACTGCTAGTAAGGTAAATAAAACTACCTACTAATTATCGATACACTATTTCATTGACTAGTGGTGAATCAATGTTAGTTGAGAGTTTTATCCCAATTTCCATAGGTGAAGCTACTAAATTAAAATCATTAATTTTAAATTTCTCTCACAAATATTTAGCATATTTTATTTTAGATACAAAAGTAAAGTGCCCATAATTGTAATAATGAAAAAACTCCACACCTAGATAATATTGAAGCATGCCTAGATCATCATTTCAAATATTGAACAAATGTTGAATTGAACCTATTTAATCAAATCATTTTTGCTTCTAGTGATGGCAAGATCATCAAAAAAATATAACTATAATTAATATGTCATTACCAATTGTATCAACATAAAATGTAGATTCTGCATCACATCTTTTAAAACCAGACTCTAAAAAATTATCAATTTTGGAGTAATAGGATCGAGAAGCTTGATTAAGTCCATACATTCACTTTAATAACCTATAAATTAGACGTTCTTTACTAGGAATCTAAAATCCCTATGGTTGTTCCATATATACTTCCTCTTCTAAGTCTCCATTTAGAAAAGTACTTTTCACATCCATATGAAAAACCAAACTAAGTAGCAATAAATATAATCATTCTGAATGTTATCATTTTAGCAATATAAGAAAAAATTTATTCATAATATACTCCCTCTTCTTGTGCATACCCTTTTTAAACAAGACAAGTCTTATATTTTTCTAAAGAACCATGTGATTTACATTTTACCTTATAATACCATTTGTAAACCAATATATTTTTTACTTTGGGGTAGTTCAGACAAAACCCAAGTACCAGTATTTATAAGTGCATCATACTCCACTTTCATGGTAGATTCCCATTCTAAATTCCCTTTAGGATATGTATAAGTATAGGCTGATTTTTTTTTGAAACATTGGTATTGTTTCCCTAACCTTGTGGATCTACCTTCCAAATAAATTGTAAGATCCTCTTATTGAATATCCTGCATTATGATACAGTACCATTTTGGTCATTTGTGTTGACTTGTGGTGTAACATCCCCACACATAAAATGACATTATAATTTTTTTAAATTTAATATAGCTATTATTTCATTAGATTTCACAATAATAAACTAATTAATAATCCAATTCTAACAAACTAAGTCTATTAACTTATAAAATAAACATGTAATGTCTATATATCACTGATGACTATCATCAAATGAAACAAAACATAATTGAATATAGAAAGTAATTACAACTTTATAGCCATGGTTGGTATAATAATATAAACATTTATATCAATGTATAGATGAGTAAATAATTTAAATTCATCAATAATAATGTTTTAATAGTAATAAATACAAAATAATATAAAATATACTAGGCTCGACAGAGCATGAGTTCCTAAACTCTAGTATCTATGGCGACCTCAAGTGTAGTCTCCAAATAAGGAATATCATGGGGAGGGAGAGCATCATTAGATCACTTTTACACACCAATCATGAATAATCAATATCCCACATAATCCCACATCAGGTAATGACCTTCCCTTCATGGATAAGTAGATAGTGACAGTGCAAGATTCTAAAAAGACAAGCTAGTTTCTGTGTGTTACAATATTTGTAATACATAATGTGTATCATAAAGAAAATACATTCTAACATGATATCGTAAAAGCATGTAAATCATATATATGAAATGAAAATGTATAACTAAACATTACTATGGCCAAAGTTTTCTATAGTTATTGATCTTTAGGATCAATCAAATTAATACACTCAACTTGATCGGATTACCTTCATCTAAGATTGGTGATTCTAGTAAGCTAGTGAAGTCTGTCTCACTACTTAGATAACACCTACAATGTGATATTTGGTTAATATAAATATAGACAATAGATTACTTCCTAGTAGGATGCATAAAATGATATGGTGGGAAAACACTATTCATGTAACAATATTCATATGTACTATTCATTGATGAGGTGGTGGGTAGTATGCATTCTGGTGAGGTGTACACAATACTATTATTAAATATTTAGGTGGAATGGGTCAAATTTATCATGTATGGACAATAAATAATGGTAAAAAATAGAATCAGTTAACTTTTCAAGGTTTGTCTTGATGGAGGAGACATGTTCTATTATTCCTGATTGGTATCTCCTTTTCCATTTGACTTTCCATAAGAGGTGTAGCCAACTTTGTCATGTGAAATTTTTCCTTAATAAATAATGACCCCATGTGGATAAGGTTGTGTGTATTTTTTGAGGAGACCATTTTTCCTTTGATAGAGACTTTTCCATGTGAATGGGTGGTGCCATTATGGGCCCCCTTTGTCCCTTCATTGTTTTTCCTCATATTTTTCTAGATATTGTTGTAATTATTTCTTAGTTTGGTAGTCTAATTGAATTTGGGAGAGAAATATTGTTGATAATATTTAAGGATGCCTCCTTGGCATGTTGGCCAAGTATAGATAAAGTTTAATGGAATACATTTATGGCATGGCCTTGTGAATTATAATATGTTGTTGATTAATGAGAATTAATGAAGATATTTTTTGAATAATTCTTGAGTTGGTTATGTGATTCTTGATATTTATGAATTTTTGAATCCATGTTGTGATTTGAGGCCACATCAATTGGTATCAGAGCCACATCAAGTGGTATCAAAGAAAGTAAGATACCTATGAAGAGGATCTTGTTGAGAGAGTGAATGTGTGTTTTTTTTTTTTGGAGATATGAATATGAAGATGAATAATGAAATAATGCTTATTATATGTGAGCAAAAGGATTGATAGGGCTCATACAATGGCTATCTGAGCCACAAAAGTATTTTGAAGAAATGCATGTTGAAGGCCCCATGAGGGTGAAGATTACAAGCAAGAGGATGAGTGGAGTTCTATCTATGTGTTGGAGAGATTATCAAGTTTGGAGACAAAGAAGAGTAAAAGAGAAGGTGAATAAGGTTTCCAAATTGATGGGTGAATTTTTACACCCAAAACTTTAAAGAGAGTGAATGCAAAAGCTTCTTGAGATGAGAGAAGATAACAAGTTGGAGAAGGAAGGAAAGCTAATTTATGTGGAAGTTGATGAAGGAGACCCATTGTTTGAATATGGGGATGAAAATATGTGGGATAATGTTGATGAGAGTGAAAAAAATTGCATCCATGAAGGGTTACATGGAAATTTAAACTATATCAAGATAGAGTTGCATGAATCCAAGATGGAAGCATTGGAAGAAGAGATTATGCAAGCTAGTGCACAAGAGAATATTTTGTGGATTTGCAGCCATATGTAGGGGATGATATTTATGTTATGGAAGGTGATAATACAACCATGGGATTTGTTTTGTATGGGTAATTGGAATCCCATAAATAAATTGAATAGCATGTGGATCATGCTAGTATTGAAGATGATTTACAAGTTTCTCTGGTAGAAATTTTGGATGTATTTGTTATGCAAGTGGATGCACATGAGAGTGATATGAAGAATGTTTTTCTAAACATGAGTGAGAATATGAAAGTGTATATGATATGTGGCAGTGTAGATAAATGAATAGGAGGTCGAATGATTTATGAATAAATCCAAATGGGATTTTGGTGGAGGTGGATGGCTAGTGGTGGGCTAGAGCTCATGTAGATAGATAAGATACATGATGGAGCATCTTGGAGGAGGAGGTTAGTTTTTTATGGGATGTGTGAACCCATGAGTATGGTTTGTGGTGGGTATGATCCCAAAAGTTTTTGTGGTGGATTGAAGCCCATGTATACATCCATTGGTATATGAATGATATATTAGAGGAGAAGGATGGTTTCAAGACCAATATGTAGATGCTGGGAGAGGAGGAGGAACAAGGATATTCTATGATTGCACATCATGTATTGGAAGGGGATGCTAAGGTCATTACCTTGGGTGATTGAAAGGGTGGTTATACCAATCACCCCATCTATGTGATCATGAGATCACATTAATTACCTTGGATGTCTGATGCAGGAGCATCTAAGGGATCAGGAAATCTTAAATCACCCAAAAATAGAGTGGCATGTTTTCTTATTTTTTAAAAATTAGTGGCATGGATACAATCAATACAACTCATAGGCACTAAGTTGTTTTCAATTGGAGAAGAATGATGTGGTAAGAAAACACTATTCATGAAACACTATTCACTTATGAGGTGGAAAATAGTATTCATCTTGGTTAGGTGTCCATAAAACTATTATTGAGTACTTAGGTGGCACAGGTTGAATTTCTCATGTAGGGATAAGAAAGAATGCTAAAAAATGGAATAAATTAACTTTTAGAGTTTTTTGATGATGGAGGAGACAAGTTATACTATTCTTGATTGGTATCTCATTTTCTCTTTTGACTTCCTATGAGAGGTGGAGCCAAATTTGCCATGTGAATTTTGTCATTAAAAAATAATTACCCTATGTGGATAAGGTGGCATGATTTATTGGGGAGACCATTCGTACTTTAATGGAGGCTCTCTCATCTAAATGGGTGGTGCCATTTTGGGCACCCTTTGTCCCTTTATTGTTTTTCCTCATATTTTTTAATATAAGGTTGTAATTATTGCTTAGTTTGGTAGGCTAGGTGAATTTGGGAGAGAAATCTTGTTGATAATCTTTAAGGATGCCTCATTAGCATGTTGGCCAAGTATAGAGAGTTTTTAATAGTATGCATTGATGGCATGGCCTTGTGAATTCTAATACATTGTTGATTAATTATAATTAATGAAGATATTTTGTGAAGAATTCTTGATTTGGTTATGTGATTCATGAGATTTATGGATTGTTGAATCCATGTTTTGGTTGGAGGCCACATCATAAAACATGATAAACATGGTAATAATCAAAATGCATACATTTATTCCATCAAACATATGAATTAATCTCCACTATATTATTTATCACATGAATAATAAGCATAACAAGTAGAGTTTATACCAACTAGGTATAATATATATTTAGACTACATATTTCTAATTTTTGTAATTAAATTCAAATATAGTATATTTTATGTTGAACAATAATATCATAGTCCATTATTTATATGTACAACTACTCAATTACAAACAACCAGTCATAATAATTTTGGAGAATCAAAGAACTCATTAACCAAGTTATATATTGCATGAATATAATCTTTCATTTATATGTCTTGTTATGTTTTTAGGTAATTGTATTCATATAATTATAGTTTCATGTCCCTCACGATGTCTTAATTTTAATAATAAATAAAACTATAGATATATGCACACCTCTATATGTTATATATGCATTTGATTACCTAAGTCCTCATATCAATATTTTTCATATATACGAACACTCGTACATACTAAATATATTCATTATATGTATTGTATATGAATACTTAAACAATCTATAAATTGCATATATAAATGTCAATAGCCATTTATATTTATAATAAAAAACTTCATATGATTTCAACAACCATTATAACTTTTCTATTCTCAAATATATTCATGAACCATCATAATATATCAATATTACCTTATTGTTAATAAACTGAGTATTATAGTCAATAGACTATCTATATCCATATTTCGTTCTTCTTAAGTCAAATTGACATATAAACACTCCCATAGCTTATACAAGTATTTGATTTTCCTATGCTCAGTTCAATATATATCATAAGTGCAAAACCAATTACTCAACCTAATAAATAACTACAATTCATATCACCTGAATAATACATATCTAAGATCCTAGTATGTTTCAATTTAATGTTAGTATGCATTTAGAATAAATGTTTTACTCTTAAAAAATATGCTACAGGTCTCCTAATATAACTTAAAACTAATACTCTTTACACTTAAGCGATATACCAACCATATGCCTTACATATATGTGTATGAGAAAAACTAATTATTCTATTTCTCAATTTGACACTATATTTCGCTATATGGATTATGCAATTATAATAATTGCCTCTCTTTACATAGAAATCCTATACAATATAAAACTTATAACTGAGATAGACTTATTAAAAAAATATACACGATTTCCCTTGTATTTCTTATAAAGTATCATGTTTTGAAACAAATTGAACTCAGACCTCTATAAATATATAATCGATTCAGAAGACAATTACCCACAATATTGCTTTACATAAGTTTTCACTATTTGATTTTCAATAGTACACATTCCATATGTGTGAAATTTCATTGCTTGTATTAAAATTACACACAGTCCATATAAATTCATAAAAAAATCAATCGATATATAGATTGACCATATAAATCCATTCATTTGATGAAAATGCTTATACCATTCACAGAGTTCCCTATTTTGAATACTCTTGAACTTATTATCACTGTTTTAAATATATGCTATCAAATTCTCATAGTTCACACAGTTTGCTATTTTGACTAATATTACACCTACAGTTTTGGACTTATATTATCTCATGGTTTTTATTTTCAAATACACATAATTCACTATTTAAATGTAATTCAACACTAAACAAATACATTTTTTATGAATTGATTCATTTGTTTCCCCCTAATCACTCAGACTTCACATTTTATACCCCTAATCATTCAAAATTTACACAACCCCATATACTCAAAATTTTGAGATATAAATCTAATTGAATATATAAATATCTAAAACATTTTTTTCAAACAAAACTTAGTTTTGTGTTATATATTTCTTAAGCTCAGGAATCATAGGAAATTAAATACATTTATCCCTAATGGATGTACATAGAATAACATCACCAACCTTTTTTGTAGAGTCCAGATGATACTAGATGGTCCACACCTTCTTTTCTCTCTGCACTACTTCCTTCTCTTCTCCCTTCACTCACCTCTCCTTTCTCCTCTTCATGTTGTTCTATTTTTCCTATTTATGTTGCCTTGTCTTCTTCTCCAATCCTCCTCTTAATCTCTTCTGATATTTCCCATTTTCCTTTCTCCTCATTGCATGTATTGCCTTTTCTTTAAAGCTCACCCTTTTCTTTAAATCTTGCCTTTATTTTTCCTTTTTGTGTTTTTCTTTTTCACTTTTCCCATTTATATTTTTACAACTTTATAATAATGGTTAACTCATTTAAAATTAACTTTGAATTAAAATTATTTACCATTCATTCCAAACAATGTCTTGGTTTATTCCATAGGTTAGTTTTAAGACATAATGAAATCTTCACAATAACCTAGTAAAAATAAACAATATCATGACCTTAATAATTATGTTTCTAATATAAAGTCAATTATATTATTTTAACTGAAATGGTAATTGAAAAAACTATTATATCAAAACATAATAGTATTATAACAACGTAATCATTGTGTATTACTATGTTATATAGGCTATCGTATGTCTTTTGTTATCTATATATATTTTAAGGCATTAAGCCACATAATGTTATTTCCCAATATCATAAAGATAACCGGCTAACTTTATCAAACATTACTAAGACATGAGGCCTAGTTTATATATGGTAGTACTAGATACTATTCATGCAAATTTACATTCCATGTAAGCATTAACAATCATGAATTAAAAAACATAAGATAATCATACTGCAACATTATACAATAAATATACATATAACATCCACAATGCAATCACACAAGGTTAATTCCTCCTAAGCATTAAACTGAGCTAGCACACAACTAACGCACATAACCAATTATCTAAATATAGACAACATAAAATACATACCAACTCTAATAATTTAAATTATGCATATAAAGTGTACTATCTATCATGGTGTGTGCATGGGTTCTAACTGTTCCTATGTCATCCTCCAACACCTCCATCTACATCATCCTCTCTGATGATTTTTTCCTTTCATCATGATCTAAAGGATGGATCTTTCATGTATCAAACTCATGAGAAGGTAGATAACATTAATGAAATCATGTAGTCAAAACAACATACAACTATCCGATAATAGCATATGACTTACTACATAGTTAAATAATAATGAAATCAAATTACCAACCATAAAAATCCATGAATATTCAAGTAAATTTGATTAGTGAGACATCGTGATGTAACATGTGGAATCACATGTTGTGCCACTAGGGCATACCATAGAGCTAGATTATTCTGGTGTTTGCCATTTTAAGTCATGTTCCATTCTAGTACTAAAACTTGATTCACATTCATAAGTAGGAATCCAAATATCACTAGTATATATAGGTTTACCATCTTTGGAGAAAAAGGGTATTTTCTAATATATTTTGACATATATATGCACAATTAATTGATTTGAAAAGCTATCTAGTAACCTATATGATTTGGAATTCTAATTATATCCAACAAACATGTACTTTTTAATTTTTGCATCTAACCACTTCTTTTCACTTTAGGGATTAATGTAACATCATTACAACCAAAAATACAGAAATCACTTACATCAGGGTTTCTTCTTGACCATGCTTCTTCTAGAGTAATATCATAAATAGCTTTACAAGTTCAAGATGAACACTACAATGATGATAGTTTTTGCCTAGTACCAATAAGGTACATTCATGGTTTACACCATACACCATGCCATATCCATTATAGTCTTGTTTCTCCTTTCCACTACTACATTTTTTTGTGGAATGTAATGATTAGTATACTACCTAAGTATACCTTCATTTGTGCATTATGCATTGAAATAATTGGAGACAAATTATCCACCATTGTTTGATTGAAAGGTCTTGACATTTATACCTGTATGATTCTCAACCAATTTTTTACATGCCACAAAATTATCAAAACACAGATTAATTCTTAAGAAAGTACACCCACATTTTGTGAGAGAAATATTCAACTATCAAAAAGAAATAAAGAGCACTAGATATAGTTTTGTCTTTGATAGGACCATGAAGATCTATATGTAACAAACATAACACACATTCTACCCTCCATTCTTTGCTATTAGGAAATTATTGCTTGACCTATTTACCCAACTAGCAAACTTCATAAACATTTTGATTTTCTTGAATAGATGGGAGTCCAATCACCATGTTACTTTTGCTCAAAATTTTTAAATATTGATAACTCAAATGGCCATACCTTTCATGCTAGAGAGTGCTAAACTATTCATTTATTACTAAAGCAAACTATTCTACTGATTTAGGATTTACGATTTTATACAAACCCATTTCTTATATACTAAAAACAATAAGTTTATCATTGAGTGTAGTGACATTACATTTGTTTTCCTCAAACTTAACTACCAATTATTTATTTTTAGTAATTTCACTTATGGATAAAAGTTTTTAATTCATGTCTAGTACATATTTGACATTAGTAAATATATATTTGTACTCATTATTCAAAATGATTTGTACATCCCCACAACTCTTAATTTCATGTATCCATTTATCACCCAAGGAAATAATTGCATTACTACTATTATCCTCAATAAAGTGTGTATACCAATCACGTTGACACATGTAGTGTCTTGAAGCTCTTGAGTCAAAGTACCAATTTCATGACTCATATGATTGGTCTTGTGTTGCTATAAAATCAGATTTAGTAGATGGCTTTTCTTCTGCTTCTTATGTAATATTAACATGTCTAGATTTTTTATTTGACTTGACCATATCATCTTTTATATTTCAAAAATATTTCATAAAATGACCTGGTTATTTGTAATAAGAACACTTCCTTTTAATTTTCTTAGAATCACTTACATTATTATTTGAAGAATCATGTTTGTCAACCATTGATCCTTGCCTTTTTTCTTTGCTACAAAATCACTTTTTGTAGATTTGGAGGTTGAAACTATGGATTGTTCTTACCACCAGTCCTTTTGTATATAAGAGTGGATAAATGCTCAAAGTCCAATGTCTAAGATTCATTAATCATGTGTAATGATTCTTTAAAATAATCATAAGATGATGGTAAATTATGCATAACTAGAGAAAGGAGGTATTTCTCATCTATATATTCTCCCACTACCTTCAACTAATCACAAATGTCCTTCAACTAAAAATAAATATTTAGAAATAGACCTGCCTTCTTATATCCTAGTGGAAAATAAAATATTTTTCAAGTACAACATTATGCTAGCTTCAGATGTCTGATATTTTATTGTAAGGTGTTTCCACAAATCTGGTGTATTATCAACATTTCTAACTTATGGAATTAAATTATCTACCATAGATAGTTTCAATAACACGAGGGTTGAATGATGATGTTTATCATAGTCATCTAGTTGATAACTTGGTTTATACTCTTTACCAAGAATAATGTGGTCAATGTTCCTATACTGATTTATCATAAATATCCTATGAATCCATAAGATGAAGTTCTTACCATTCACTTTTTGAGAATATGGAAACAAAAAATGATGTAAACTAGTCATTTTTACCTAGTTTTTCATGAAAAAAATTAAATCAAAAAAACTATAATGAATTTTACAAGGATTTTTATTTGGACACTCATTTATTAAATCATAAAAAACTAAACTCAGATATTTTGGAGAACTTATAATAAAAAATTTATGTAAAGGTAAAGGGGGAAATATCTCCAAAATATTCTTAACTAGCTTTGGTCTTATAAAAGATCTTTATTGATGCTTTGTTTTATTTTCAAGGTTCCATCTCCAATCTAGTCTTTCACTTGGTCCTTGGGCTTCAGGGCCTCCTTCACTATGTACCTATATTTTTTAAACTTAGAAACACTTATTGATGGAATTTACCTCTCTCATGGCACTCACTTTTATTATCTACCTCTTAGCATTCATTCCATTCCCAAACTTCCTCTCACACTTTCACTAGTTCCTCATAGGCAATTCTCTTAGGTGTCAAGGACCAAAAATTGGTGTAGGTTTTATGGACTAAATATATATTAATGAATTTTATTAAATGATCATGTCAAACATATATTTATCTCTTATAATCCTTCAATCACAAATCAACCGTCAATTCTATACCTCTAGCTTTAAATGTCCACCCTAGGCTTATAGCCTTTTTTGTGAAATTTCCTTTGGTTTGAGAAATCCATAAACTCCCCTAAATATATAACACCATTTATAGCCATAATTTATCTTATCACAAGTGTGTGTCAATTTTTAGGGCCTGAGTCCACATCTAGCTATCACTTCATTAAGCTCCCCTTAATTAGGCTTAATTAGCCCAAGGACACACCCACAGCCTTAGAATCCATACTTTACAAACCTTAACCAAACTAAAACCAAATTATTATATTTAATCACAAAAAAAAAGTCTGATTATGAATTTCCACTAATTTTGGATGGTTACATCAACAATTTTGGGGTTTTTACTCTAAAATCCCTAGATTTGAGACTGCATAGGTTGAGAGACTACTTGATTCCATATCTTAAGTACTATAAAACTTCAAAGGAAAAAATGACATATTTAGGTCTTATTTCACCTCCTAAAACTACTCCAACTATATATAACCTTTGGGTTGACCCTCCTTTTCTCTAAAAGAACCCAAATGCATAAATTTGTGCATAAGAAGTTGACTCTGCAAGGTAGGGAAGGTTCCAAGTTGCCATATGTTTAGTTATAGGTCACCTTAAAAAAATTTAAGACCTTTAATAGGTATTTTTAACCACCATATCACTCTTCCAATGTCAAAATGTCCTCTTCTATAACATATTAAGGCTTATTCATCATAAATCTCTAGGTTTTGCATCCTAACATAGGATTGTGTCATACCTCAAGAGGACTCTGTGTAAGCAACCAGTTTAAAGATTATACCAAAGGTTTGTTTTAGATTTTTATGCATATTTAAACATTAAAAATACTTAAAAAACTAACCACCACTACTCACTCCTTTTATTATTCACTTTATCTCCTTGGCATTGAGCATACAACATGGTCTCTTAACTATAAAAATAGGAGTCTGTGTACACCAACAGGGCTTGTTCTTCTTCACAGGGTTTAATCCTCTACAACATAATCACAATATGATTTTTATCACTATATAATCAATTCAATATACATAACCATATTCCATCTCAAACATGGCCATACTTATATCTCTAGAACATCTAACTACTTGTGCATACCCTTAGATTTTCACAACTGTGAACATGGGTTTATGAGTTGATTGATTTCTATGAATTTTACCTAATTTTAAAGTGTTTACTTAGTCACATACGGGTTTTAATTATCCTTAACACCTTCACACAACACTCCAAAATGAGTGATTCTTATTCTTCTAAATCTATTATTCAAGCCTTTATTGCTTGACTATAATCAAGAGTCCTTTCAAACCTATAGATTCTCACACACAGGGTCTGTATATCTATATGGCCTCTAAGGATAATCTTAAACAAAACATATAAATAAAGATCAATAATTATGACTATAATGGGAAACAACACAAAACATAATTATCTTCATTAATTGGAAACACCAATTATTACAATGCAGTCCATGAAAAGGACTTGATCATCTTTTTTGAGAGGTTTTTTCTTTGTTCTCTCATTTTTTTAGCCTCTTCCCTTTTATTGGAGAACTCTCTCCTTACCTATTCTATCCTTTCTATGCCATCCAACTCACCATAATGACTTTTCCTTCCAACTTCAACGTTGGTTTCACAATAGTTACATCAACTTATTTTCCATAACTAACCTTTAATGTATAAGGGTGATTTACATTGATTCATATGACTTGAATTTATGAATAATAATATAATGTATTAAAACCTAATTATCATGACTTTAATGGACCTCTTAAACCAACTTTGTTCACCTAACGCTTCCAAATATGTATTTGTCCTTCTTAGCATTAGTTACAACATTTGAATCTCTAAATTCCCTATTTTACATGGGAAACCCCTAGAATCTATATAACACACCCCTATGAATTAAAATGGACTCCAAAGACACATATGGACCTTATAAGGTCCCTCACACATTTTGAAACTCAAACTTTGACTAACTTTGACCTCTATTGATAATAGTTCAAAAATGATGTATTCTAGTTTGATGTTCCTGCATCATACTCCCCAAGAGGGAGAAAATTTGTGCCACCAACTTTATTTCTTAACTTCAAATTTAAAATTTTATATTATTTAATTTTAAATTGAATTTTAATCTTCCTTTCTTTCTCCTTTTTCTTTTTTAAACTCTTGCATTTCATCTTTTTGGCTTTATCTAGTTTCCTTGTCATTTGATCTTCTACATCTATGAGGTGTTTCAACTATTATACCTTTGTATTTTCCACATTTTATATCATTTATAAGTGCATTTTACCTACATCATCTTAATTTTCAACCCTATGGTTCTTATTTATCTCTCTCACTTGTGTTATGTCTTGCTTCTTCATGGTTTTCTCTTGTTGCTTGTTTCTTTAGTGATTTTTGTTCCTTGACCATGCTATCATCTTCTTCATTAGGCTCTAATGGATTCAAATAGATGTCAACCTCTATAATTTACTTCATTATACTCTCTTTTTTCCCCTCTACTTCACATTATTTCACTACTTGATGCCTTCTTCTATGATATTGTTCATTGTGTAAGAGCAACTTCTTATTTTATTCATCGCCAACATAGTACAAGGTTGTTTGACACATTTTTGACTTTCCATATCCATTATTATCAAATTTAAAATCAGATTTAGCTTGACCAATTGAGTAACTCAACTTTTTATCTTCCTCATACTCCATTTGCTTGCTAACTAGCTTGCTTGCTTGTGGCCTTGTTTGCACAACTCCTTGTGCTTCTATTTATTGATCCATTCTTGATATTTATTGGAGTTAATTCTTGACCTTTTATTTCTATAATTCACCTTATTTCATCCCCTTATATGGATTTAATATCTCTTCCAACATATCCATTTCTTTTTATAATTTGAGAGCATCCACCTCTTCACAATCCTCATCAAATCTTGGGCCACATTGCTCTGCATCCTCTTAGGGAAATTTATATTTATCTTGTCCTTGTAATTTAAAATTTATGAGACTCATAAAAAAATTCTCATGACGCATACCATGTTTGTAAATCACTCTTTAAGGTGTTTCATCCTCAACTTGTCTTTCCATCAACTCATGCATCAATGCATTTATTTCCATATATAAAATGTCTTCATCATTGGATTAAATTTCACATAAATAATAATAAACAACATTTGAAAACAAATATTTAGAATACTTATCTTCTATGCACTCATCTTCTTGATTACATGGTTTTATAATCACTTCTTTGGCTTGGTTTGCTTGCATTGTCTCTCTTATTTGATTTGTAGACTTGTGTTCTTCCTCAATATTCATGCTCTCTTGGGATTCACCTATAATTTGACCCTCTTTTTCTATTTTCATGCTCTTTAACACCATTTTATAATTTGTATCATCTTGTATTTCCGCTTGCTTCTCATTTCATCTCTTCATGCTTCATGCCTTGGTATTCTTTTATGCCAACTTGGTGTTTTTTTTTCCTTTATGATTTTTTTCCACACTTGTTCTTGCTTTCTATCTATGTTATTTTTTAGATTGACCTCTTTATTTTAAATAAATTTTTATTTTAACCACTTAGGCCAAACATATCCTTTCCCTTGTTCTCTTTTTAATGGTTGCACCTTGTCCTTCTTTTTCCCAATCTACGTATCAGCATTTTCTTCTTCATATGTGCAATCAAAATCAAAGTTCAAACACTCATTTACCTCGAAAGGTGACTACTTAAATATCGTATCATCATTCATGTCTCCATGGGTGACCTTCATGTCTTTTGGGGGAGCCATCTCATTTTTTTTAGCTGCTATACTTGGCAAGGAATCATAGTATTCCTCTTCTACTTCATCTTCATCATGCAGAATACCTTCAATCTTCATCACTTTATCTTCTAAAAGAGGTTCTCTTTCTTTGTCATCCTATTTCCTTTTTATGGGTGATGTTCTTGGCCCATACTTTACTAACTTTAAGGCCTTATGCTTGGCCTTTAGCAATCCTTTCTTCATACTTGCATACATAAACTTGAAATCGATGTTAGCATATAAAATAGGAGACCATATAGTCTATTTGAGTGTCCTTTCCATAAAAAATCTCCATATTATCTTCTTATATTCACTCTCATGTGATATTCTTGGCACTTATATCTTCTTCTTGTTCTATTCAATGATAACCCACTTCTTAATCTCTTTATCTTGTTGTTCACTTGGAAACATCTCATCCTCATGCCTCTATGGGTTATCTTCTCTTTCTTCTTCTCATCTCTCAAGACACTCATCTTGTGCCTTCTCTCTTTCACAAGTGACTTTAGTGGCCACTTCACCTTCTTCCTTACATTACAACCAATCTATTAGCTTCCTTGTCCTTTCAAGATCTTCACTATGAGCTCTATCTTCTCAATAATCTACCCAAACTCTCTTCCCATATCTTTCACTTCTATCTCTATACCCATCTTCTCTCACTTTCTTTATTTTCTAGGCCTATCTAAACCTTACTCTTAGAAATATTATAAATCTTGCTTACCTCTTAGATCACTCTTGGATATTTCCTCTTATTTTATTCCCCTATCTAGGACCTCTTCTTTTCCTTCTTGAATCTCTCTTGGAGCCTTTACTCTTCTCTTTTTATTTTTGAGCTCCAAGTCTCTCTTTATAAGTCTCTTTCACTAGTCCTTGTTTGACTAGCTTCTAGTCCTTATCATAGGAATTTTGGGCTATTTTAATTCTCATTATAAATTTTATATTCCTCAGTAATGATCTCAATAAATTATACTTGTAATATTATTCTCCCACAGTATACTACAAGGTGTCATCTCATGCATACTTCATAACATGCTTTATCAGTCTCAAATAGACAAGTTTTAAAAAACTCAAAATAAAATTTTATCAAAGCTTACCTTGATATAATACCAAATCATTTAAAGGTAAAGGGGGAAAAGTATCTAGAATATCCTTAACTCGCTCTGGTCTTATCAAAGGTCTCACTTGATGTTTTGTTTTGTCTTAAAGGTTCCATCTCCAATCCAGTCTTTCACTTGGTCCTTGGGATTAATAACCTCATTAAATATGTACCTATCTCTTTTAAAATTATAAAAACTTATTTATTGAATTGACCTATCTCATGACACACATTTTCATTATCTACCTCTTAGCATTTATTTCATTCCAAAACTTGCTTTCACACTTTCATTAGTTCTTCATATACAATTCTCTTAGGTCTCAAGGACCAAAACTTGGTATAGGTTTTAGGGACTAAATATATATTCATTAATGGTATTAATTGATCATGTCACACTTGAATTTACCTCTTATAATCCTTCAATCACAAATAAACCTTCAATTCTATACCTCTAGCTTTTAATGTCCACCCTAGGCTTGCATCCTTTTTTTGTGCAATTTCCTTTGGTTTGATAAATACATAAACTACCCTAAATATATAACACCATTTTTATCCACCATATATCTTATCATAAGTGTGTGTCAAGTTTTAGGGTTTGAATCCACATCTAGATATCACTGCCTTCATTAGCCTCTCCTCAATTAAGCCTAATTAGCCCTAGGACACACCCTCAGCCTTAGAATCCATACTATATGGACCTTAACCAAAAAAAAACCACCTTATTATATGTAATCACATCAAAAAAAAAAATTATTAAGTTTCACTAATTTTTTATGGTTACATCAATAGTTATGGGGTTTTTCCTCTAGAAACCCTAGATGGGAGACTACACAAGCCAACAGCCTACTTAATTCCATATCTTGAGTTTTAAAAAAATTCAAATGAAAAACATTCCATATTTAAGTTTTTTTTTACTACTTATAACTCTTATAATTGGATATAACCTTTGGGTTGATCCTCCTTTGCTCCAAAAGAACCCAAATGCAGAAATATTTGCACAAGAAGGTGACTGTGCAAGGTAGGGAAGGTTCCAAGTTACCATATGTTTGGTTATTGGTAACCTTATAAAATTTTAAGACATTTAATAGTTTTTTTTAACCACCACCTCACTCTTTCAACGTTCAAAGGACCTCTTCTCTAATGTATTAAATCTTATTCATCATAAATCTTCAGGTTTTGCATCCTAACATAGGACTGTGTCATATCTCAGGAGGACTATGTGTAACGTACTAGTTTCAATATTATACCAAAGATTTATTTTAAATGTTTATAAAAATTTAAATGTTTAAAATCCTTAAAAAACTAACCACCACCACTCACTCCTTTCATTCTTCACTCTGTCTCCTTGGCATTGAGCATACAATAATGTCTCTTAACTGTAAAAACATGGGTTTGTTTGCACCAATAGGGTTTGTTCATCTTAATAGGGTTTAATCCTCTAAAAACATAAGCACAATATATTTTTTTATCACTATATAATCAATTCACTATACATCACCATCTCCCATCTCAAACATGTCCATACTTATATCTCAAGAACATCTAACTACTTGCATACATTTAGATTGCCACAACTGTGAACACGGGTTTATGAGTGGAATGATTTTTATGAGTTTTCCATCACTTTTAAGTGTTTAATCAGTCACTCAGGGATCTGAATGGTCGTCAACACCTTCACATAACTCTCCAAAATTAATTATTCTTATTTCTTCCCTTTAAAGGTATTGTTCAAGCCTTTCCTCGACTATAATTGACAGTCCTTTCAAACCTGTAGTTTATCACACATAGGGTTTGTATATCTATATGGAATCTAAGGCTCATCTAAAACAACATATATATATATATATATATATATATATATATATATATATATATATATATATATATATACACACACACCATAAGGGTAAAAAACACAAAACATACTTATTTTCATTCATTAGAAACACTAAATATTTCAATGTAGTCCATGAAAAGGACTTGATCATCTTCCTTGAGAGGTTTTTTTATTTGTTCTCTCATTACATGATCCTCCTCCCTTTTCTTGTAAAAATATATCCTTCCATATTATCTCTTCTCTATGCCATCCAAATAACTACAACGACTTTTCCTTCCAAATTTAATGTTGGTTTCATGGTAGCTACATCAACTTATTTTTTATAACTAACCTTCAATGTACAAGGGTGATTTACATTGATTCATATGACTTGACTTAAGGAATACTCATGGAATTTATTAAAACCTCCTTCTCATGACTTTAATAGACCTCTTAAACCAATTTTTCTCACCTAACCCTTCCACACATGTATTTTTCCTTCTTAGCCTTAGTTACAACATTTGAATTTTCAAACTCCTAGTTTTGGAGGGAAAACTCCTAGAAGCTATATAACACACCCTTATGACTCAAAATGGACTCATAAGACACAAATGTACCTTATAATGTCCATCATACACTTTTACATTCAAAATTTGACAAACTTTGACATCTATTGACAATAGCTCAAAAATTATGTATTCTAGTTTGATGCTCTTGCATCAAATTTGCATAATAATATTGACCAATCAAGAGGAACCAATGTATCCACATAAAAAATGTTTTACTTTGTTGGGATTTTAGTGTGTATATTTCTTCACATATTAAATAACTAACACTAGACCAACACCATTCCTCCTATCAGAATGCCATTATGATCTATGATATCCTCCTCCCTGATGATTACACCTTATTTCTACTATTCTTAGTGTGTTTTTTGAAATAGAAATGACACTAATTTACAATAACACACCTCTTATCTTCATCAAAATATGTCTTAGAATAATAAAATAAATTAAATTTAGAAAATAGTAGTAAATAACAACATAGAATAGAAAATATAACCACTTTTAAACTATCAAACCCTCCTGCTAATGTTGCTACATTTCATGAGGCACTTCACTAGCACGTCACTTCTCTTAGATTGACTTAAAGGATAGAAAACATATTAATTATTTTCCACGCCTCTTTTCATTCTTCCATATAAATCATGTCGTCTTGATACAAGTGAAACTCCACCATGTGTTTGGCTATCTGAGGTATTTTATAAAACTATCTCTACTAGGTATATTCCCTCCCTGAGAAGATATTTTTACTGAGAATTCCTCCTCCTCTCAAGCTTACTAACTATTATCTATGATTACCATATAAGATTATAATAACACAAAAATGTAGCCAAAAAACTTGATGTTATTAACCAAAAGGATATCCCAATAATATGCAATCAACAAACTCCTATAAAATATGAGATAGGTGAAACAAACACATAACATTAAGTAATAATAGACTTACCCATGAAATAACTTAACAAATTAACACCATCTGGTTAAATAAACCATAACAACAAGATTTGGTAGATATTAAGCTTTTAAAAAATCTTAAAAATTTATTCTAATAGACATTTATATGGGTGATGTAAAATTTTATATATGATTTGTGGTTCAAATTTTATATCTATTATATCAATGACATGGAAGTTACGGTGGTTTTTCTAACTATCATTAAATCTAAAACATCACTTGACATTTTCTAATAGCGATTGATATTTAGGTGTAGATATTTAAAAATGAAGGCTACCTAAGTATTATACATTATTTTGAGGTTGGGGAAGTTGAAGAGACATCCCATGAATCTAGGGATGTTAAGAGGAATACATGAGGGAAAAGTCAAATTTTTGGAGAAATTAGAGAGAGAAAACAAGCTAGTGAAGGAGCATAACTCTCCAATAGAAGAACAAAGATTTGTATTAGTTTAGGATGAATTGTATAAAAGTCCAAAAATCTTTCATGTATTGAAATAAGCCTATATAGGCATGTGTGAGTGTGAGTGTTTTTTTGAGAGTATGATTTGTATTATGCTATGTGAAATACGTTAATATAATTTTTATTGTGTGACAGTCAATTTTTTGATGAAATGTGCATGTGTGTCCATATATGTTGAAAACTTTGCAACATAGGAGATAAAGTCAGACCTTAAATGTTCCCTCTCTCTTAGTGTATGCACCAAGTGGTATCAGAGCAAGGTAGTGTCCTTGTGGTTGTAAACTCCTTAACATGTGTCATAGGCTATGAGAGAGAAGTTTACATAGAGATTTCAAGTTGTTGAGAAGCTTGCATAGGTGGTTTCAGGTGTGTGAAGTCCTACCAAAATGTGAAAGAGTGTGAGAGACTCAATTTAGAGTATGCTATATGTTATGAAATAGGAGCCTTTTGATTCTTGGTAAGATATGACACACAATAAAAGATCATGTGAGATGAATGAGTTGACAAAGATGTTGAGAGTGTTCCAAGAGAGAGAAGACATGATGAGAAATATTTAACATGATGATGATAGTAAAAATACATGTGATGGTGATGAGGAAGATTTGATGGTGGGGTTATTTTCCTTACAAGCACAAATAGATGCTTTGAAAAGAGGCCAAACAAGTAGAGAAAAATATTTCAATAGATGAAATAAACCAGCCATGGTTTTGGTGGAGAAAGAAGGTAAATTTCTTAGTGGTATTTTTTGATTTTATGGAAAAGAAAGTCTATAATAGCTCATGACTTGGATATTTGAGCTTGAGTTAGATATGAATGTTATTGACCCCACAAGGGTGAATGTTACATGTAAGAAGTTGAGTGGACTTTGAGTAGTATATTGGAAATATCTCCAAGTTAGGATACAAAGGAGAGGTAAGTGGAAGGTTTGTCACTATGAACATATGGTTTCCAAGATGTTGGGTTGATTTGTGCACCCAAAATTATAGCTAGGATTATTTAGGAAACTTGGTGTGAAGAGGATTTAGAGTGTTGGTATTAGGAATATTACCAAAAGAAGTAATAAATATGGGTTTCTATCTTGTGAATAGCTAAATAATACTTTGATAAGTAGAAAGGAGATGCATAGGTGCACCAAAGAGAAGTTTGTTGTGGAAGGCAACATAAAGGAGAGGATTCTAGATGTAGATCCTAGTTATTTTAGAACAAAAGTGTGTATGTGAGCTATGAGTATCCCATGGAGAATTAAATAATTTTTAAGGATGATGGAGAGGTGATAGTAGTTGAAACACAAGATGGATATCCATTGTGTGATGATGGGAAAGCAATTGTGAATTCTTGTGAGTGGAAAAATGTTGAATTATAGTTGGTTTATGATGACAATGATCTTATCAATTTTATTTTAGATGGTCGAAGGGTTGAGGATAACCAAGGCTTGATACAAGTTTCCATAAGTGAAACAACAAATGTTATTTAATATTGCTTTCATGTAAAGTTTTAGTTGAGTAAAGAAGGTATCCAGGTAGAGTTGCAAGTTTATTTGAAAGAAGCATTGTATGTGGATATTGTGAAAGCAAGTGCACACAAGGAGAGTTTTGTGAAGGTTCAATAATATGAAGAAGCTAAAATTAGAGGTATTGAGGATGTTACATCCTAATTTATCACCAAGAAAATTTAATTGATTATCCATGGATTTTATGGTTGGTAAATTAATTTATTATTATTTAACTAAGTTGCAAGTCTTGTGTTGTTATGGGACAGTTGTCTGTTGTTTTGATTACATGATTTCATTGTTATGATTTTAGTTATATTGCATATTTTTTACATTATGATAATGTTAATTTGTTTTTTAGATATATACAAAGCTTTTGACTAGAGCAACTAACTGATTACATCAATGGTCAAAACCAGCCAATACCAATACTACCACCACAATCGATGAATACCAACATTCCCACCACAACTAGTGTTTACACTCCTTTACACAATATTCCCACCATAATCAGTGTTTACATTCCTTGCCACAATATTACTGACATAAATAGCATTTTTACAACCAATACGACCACAACCAACCTATACCAATGAAATGACCACAATTAACCTTCCAATACCTCTGATATTGGAACCTGAATGGTGCATATAACAACCAAGTTGCTTTACCAATGCACCTCCCTCTCATCGGTACTCATGTTGATTTGTTATTACCGCAGTATTTTATGATATGTATCATGATGTTATAGACTAACTACCTTCTTATCATGAGTTTAATGTAAGAGAGATTCATGCCTCAGAGCATGACGAAGGGAGAGCATCATTAGAGAGGACAATGCAGATGGAGGTGTTGGGGGATGATATAGGAACAACTAGAACCCATGCACACACCACATTAAATAGTACACATTATATGCATTATTTTATTTGTTAGTTTTAGTACATCTTTGATGTTATTTTCATTTAGATAATTGATTATGTGTGTTAGTTATGATTTAGTTTAGTTTTATATTTAAGTGGAATTAATCTTGTATGATTGAGTTATGGTTGTTATACATAGACTGGGTATATAATGTTACTGTGTGTTTATGTCATGTTATTATATTCATGATTTTCAATGTTTTTTCAAGAAAACAAATCTATGTGAATAGTATCTAGTTACTACTGTCTATAGATTAACCAAAATGTCTTTGAAATGTTTTAGAACATTAGCTGCTTATCATTATGATATTTGGGAAATATCTTTATATGGCTTAACTATCTTAATATATAAAAATATCAAAATACGTTAAAGTGTGTGTGTGTGTGTGTGTGTACACACACACACACACACACACACACACACACATACATATATATATGTACATATGTACATATGTATATTTATGCACACACACACACACACACACATATATATATGTATGTATGTATGTATATATATACATATGTACATATATATATATATATATATATATATATATATATATACATTTGTATATATATATATATACATGTATATATATATATATATATACACATGTATATATATATATATACACACA
>JARHVA010000981.1:3155000-3165000 GCA_037957365.1 Torreya grandis | reverse complement strand
TCATCACTCATAAGAATATTATCCAAGCCCTCTGAACCACTAGTGGCATCATCATCATAAGGTCCAGTACACATAGCTCCATAATAACTGCAAGGGTGGGGTTAGGTATGTACACTAGGTGGTGTATCTCTAACGTCGATCTGTGAGAGAGACTACTCTTATGTTGAATGAGTGTATTAGTGAGTGAAATAATAACATGAAAAGTGTCGATCTCTATGACCTACTAAACTATAGAGGGGATCTTGAGCTCAAGAGGATTTTGGATATAGATTACTGTAGGCTAATTAGGTGCATGATGTACACCTGGTCAATTCTATGCAGAGCTTTTTCCTTGGCCTTAAAACTCATTAAAATCAAAATAGTTTGGAATCTCATTGAGGATAAACTCACAGTAGAGTTTCCTCAAAAGATACAATAGGACCTCATGGTTGTTACATGGTGGATAGTCAAATACAATCCACTATTGATCCCAAAAATTGGTTGTGATTAAGTTATATTGGTAGTGATGGATTTGAAAATGTTTAACTATTACGATAAATAGGGCATTGGTGGCTAGGTCAATGAATAATATAAAAATGGAGTATTTTAATATTTCTTTGTTCTTGACCTCAAGTACTAACAATTTTTTAGCATAATAATCCCTACAACTATCTTGATATGAAGTCTATCTATCAATTTGACTCATTATAAAGTTAATTTGACCTAATAATGTCTCTAGGGAATTGGCTCGATGGGTGTGGTGGGGGTTGGTAGAAGTGGGATCCCTCATTATCTTAATTAATTCTTCAATTTCAATTTTATTTCCCATAATGTTGTCAATTAGAATCTCATAATTGCCTAAGGTATTTTGTGGAACTATAGGAGGGTTAGGTGGAGGGATAAGAGGAGGAACAAGAGGGTTTTTTAGAGAGTTAGGTGGAGGGTTAGGAGGAGAAAAAAGAGGGTTATGTGGAAGGTTAGTAGGGTTAGTAGGATGAGCTATTCAAAATGAAAAAATTACAACTAAAAATTAGGGTTAAATAATGAAAATAATTAAACATTAAGGTTAACAATAAATATTTTTAGCACTTACCTCTTCTACTTGGTGAAATCATTGATTAGTGGCTTCCTAGGATGAATTTAATAGCTTCCTGGAATAAATTTGTCTCTCTCACACAAAATGTGATCGTAGAAGGTGAGGATAACAAAGAAAAATCTAATGTAAAATGATGAATTTGCATTTGGATTTTAATTTTTTTGTAACATAGTTAACATGATCACATTATTAATGTGATCATGTTATTAAAAATAATAATAACATGATCATGTTATTAAAAATAATAATAACATGATCATGTTATTATTTAAAATAATGGAATCACATTATCTAATAATATGATCATGTTATGGCTTGAAAATTATCGAGCCGTAATTTAAATAACGTAATCCATGATCATGTTACCAAAAATGTCCACAGATTTTTTCCCCAACTCTATGCACTTACCCTTATTTATTTTATTAAAAATCCATTACAATTTCCAATTATAACACAATTCAATACAATTGATAATTATAACAAAATTATTTTATTTGTTATTAACTTAGTATAGGTAAACAATCATCATGACTTAGTGATAATATGACTAATATAAATTTAATTACATTCTTTTATCAAAAAATGGTAAATCACACATTATTATACCAATCTGAATTATAGTAATGTAATTGTCATGTTATTACTACATTATGTAGACTATCTATCTTTTGTTATCTTTACATATACAATAAGGCATTACACCATATAATGATATTCTTGAATATTATAAAGATAACTAGATAATATTCTTAGCATTACTAAGTCATGATGGTTAGTCTATGTATGGTAGTACCCAAATACTATTCACACAAGATTAATTCCACGTAATCATTAAACTGAGTTAACACACATAATCAATCATCTAAATGCAGATAACATCAAAAACATACTAACTCTAACAATTCAAATAATGCATATTATGAGTACCATATAGTATGATGTGTGTATATGTTTTAGTCATTCCTCTATCATCCTCAAACACCTCCATCTACGTCATCCTCTCTAATGATGTTCTCCCTCCATCATGCTCTGAAGGATGAATCTCTCTTGCTTCAAACTCATGAAAAGAAGTTAGTTACTCTATAACATCATGATAATATCATAAAATACTATTGTAATAACAAATCAACATGATTACAATGTAAAGAATATATAAGATAGCTATCTTATAGCAATGAATCATTTAATCAAAGCAACATTTAACTATCCCATAACAACACATGACTTAAATTTTAGTTAATAATAATCAAAACAAATTATTATCCATAAATATGGATATTCAAGTAAATTTTCTTAACGAGAAATCACAATGTAATATCCTTCCCCCTAAAGCTATTCATCATCTCGATGATACTTATTCAAATATTAATTCTGAATTAAAAATATTATTCAATAGAAAGATAACATTATATGAAGTAACAAATCAAGAAAAAAAAGTGGAAATCATATGTAGAACTCATCGTAGTCCTCCCAAGTAGCACTATCCTCAGAGTATTGGTCCCAAAAGACCTTGTACTATGACATCTCTCTATTATGCAAAGGAAGTTTGTGAGTGTTAATTAATCTAATTGGTTCTACGATGACCACCCTGGGATCCAAAACCTACAAGTCATTCCAATCCAACACATGTGAAGGATCAACTATATATGTTTTTAAGATAAGAAACATGAAAGACATTATGCAATAGAGCTAGGGTTAGTGGAAATACAAGCCTTATACTACAAGATTGACCACTTCTAAAACCTTGAAGGGTCCCACATATCTTGGTGAAATTTTCACTAACTTCTCAAATTTAATCGTGCTCTTATGTAGTTTAACCCATAAGAACACTTTATCACCTACTAAAAATTGTTTGTTTGTTTTCTTCAAATCAACATAACTCTTATGCCTATCATTAGCCTTGACCAATCTCTACCTAATTGATCTGAATTGATATTCCATTTCTAAAAGCATCTTAGGTCCAAATACTACCTTGTCTTCCAACTTGTCCCAACTAATTGGTGTCATGTACCTTCTTCTATACAATGCTTCAAATGGTGACATCTTCAAAGTTGATTGATATAAGTTATTGTAATCAAACTCAACCAATTGAAGGTAATATTCTCACTTATATTGTTGATCCATGTAATACATACAAAGAAGATACTCTAACACTTTATTAACTTGTTTAATCTAACCGTCAGTCTCTCGGTGGTATGCAGTGATGAAATTTAATTGCATATGCAAAGCTGAATTCAAAGTTACCCAAACTATAGAAGTCATCTTTGGATCACGATTCAATATGATATTCTAAAATAATCTATGCAAATGATACACTTTCTTTACAAACCTCTTTGCAAGATTAGGTGTGTCATCTATCAAATTGGCTAGAATAAAATGAGCCACTTGGTTAGTTTGTCAACTACTACCAAGATCATGTCATGCCTATTTCATGACAATGGTAATGCTTAGATAAATTCCATACTGATCACCTGCCACTTTCATTTTGGTATGTCATGTAGATATAACAATCCATCTGTATGTACATGTTCATCTTTCACTCGCTAACATTTTAGACAATGTGACACAAAGTGTACTATATCTTTCTTGATTCCCTTCCAGAAATAAAGTGGTCTAAACTCTATCACGAGCTTGGTTATTCCTGGATGTTTTGAATATGGGGAGTTATTACTTCTTTTAACATTATGCTCCTCAGATTCTCCCTATTTGGTACATACATCCTTCCATTATATAACAAAATACCATCATTATCTAATTTGATTCCTTTATACTTAGGATTTTGGGCATTCTTAGATAACACTTTATTGACCTGATCATATAATTCATCTCTTGATAAGAATTCAATCACTCGATCCCTTAAAGTAATCCTGATAATAGCCATAGTTGGTATGTACTTCTTATGACTTAGGGCATCAACTACACTATTCTCCTAATCTTTGATATAATTGATATCAAAATCATCATAAAATAAGAACTCTAGCTAGCATCTCTGAAGATCATTCAGATCTGGTTTGATGAAGATGTACTTGAGTCCCAAGTTATCAATCTTGATCTCAAATAATTTCCCAACAAATAATGCCTCCAAACTTATAAAGCATGCATAATTACTATAAGTTCTAAGTCATGAGGGGCATAGTTCACCTCATAAGGCTTCATCTTACTTGATTCATAGGCTACCACTGCACCATCTTGCATGAGGACTCCTCCTAGTCCATCCCTAGATGCATTTGTGATCATAAAAAATTGACCATTGGGGTCAAGAACTATTAGTACAAGTACTGCAGTAAGTCTTATTTTCAATTCCTAAAAATCTACTTCACACTTATCTGACCAAATAAAAATTTGGTTTTTTAATTGTAGAGAGATAATCAGATTAGTTATCTTAGAGAAATTTAGAATGAAATTCTTTTAATAGCCTACTAATTCCATGAAACTTCTTATCTCATGCACATTATTTGGTATTGACTCCATAATGTCTCTTATCTTTTTCAAATCTACTAAAATACCATATATATAGATAATATGTCCTAGATATTACAGTTTCTCTTGAAAAAATGCACACTTAGATAATTTTCCATACAAATTGTGCTTCCACAACCATTGCATAACTAGTTTTAGATAATGAAGATACTCCTCTTCATTCATAGAGTGTATAAGAATGTCATCAAGAAAGACCAAAACAAAATGATATAGATAATATCTAAATAAACTATTCATGAGATTCATGAATGCTACTAGAGCATTTGTCAACCCAAATGGTAACACTATAAACTCATAGTGCCCATAATGAGTTCTAAATGTTGTTTTTGGAATATCCTCATCCTTTGTACTTAGCAGATGGTATCCTTTTCTAAGATCAATATTAGAAAAGACCGTTACCCCTCACATCTGATTGAAAAGATCATCTATGTGAGGTAGCAAATAACTATTTTTTATAGTTATCTTATTCAACATTCTATAGTCTATGCAAAGTTGAAGAGTACCATCCTTCTTCTTGATGAAGACAATTGGTACAATACATGGTGACATATTTGGCCTGATTAACCACTTTTACAATAATTCCTAGAGTTAAGCCTTTAATTCAACCAATTTAGCAGTTATCATCTTGTATAGTACCTTAGACTATGGTTTTGATCTAGGTATGATATCGATAGAAAAATCAAACTCATGTTTAGGAGGTAATCCTGATAATTCATCGAAAAACACATCATGAAAATTCCTAAAGAATGAATAATATTCAAGGGATGGTTTCTTAGATTTCTCTATTTCATTTATCTTGATGATAAATGTTTGGTATCTTTTTCCTTGATCCTTTTTACGTTGCATTGTATAAATCTACCTAAGCCTCAACTCTCTCTTCTTACCCTTAATTTGTGTCTAATTTCTAAAATCATCTAAACACTTAACCTTCTTGAAATAGTAGTTGAACTTGGACTTATGATTTGCAAGCCAGTTGACTCCTAGGATCACATCATATGACCCTAGTGGTGCTACATAAAGATCCACTACTATTATGAATTTGGTCAACTTAATATCTGTTTTAATTAAACACTTATCAACTTTAACTTTTGTCTCATTTCCATATTATATCGACCATACATTTGCCATTACTCCAACTTTTTTAGATAACTTATGAAGCATTATAAGAGCTATAAAAAATTTCGTAGCCCCTGTATCTATTAAAATATAAATTGGATGTTTAAACAAAATACCTGATAGTTCTATAGGTGAAGCTTGGAACTTAGCTTGCTAATTATCAACTATCACATGAATACATTTCTAAAAATTTCCCTACTGATTAGAAGAACCTTTCTTCTTTGACTTATCCTGCATATACTCACAATCATAATGGTCACCTCCATAAATGAATCAACTTCTATGTGGTCCTTTATTATCAAATTGTTAATTTCCCTTGAACCCACCTTTGAAACCTTTGCCTAGTTTCTTATTACCTAAACCATTGTTGAATTTATAATTCTAATTTTTGAACTGACTCTTGGAGTCTATGTTTCAGAGAAATTTTGCTTATATTATTTATAAGGAAGAGAAATGAAACTCGAGAAGGGTATGATAGAATAACCCGATATGTTAAGCATACATTGATCCATATAGTTTTAGATACTCCTATTTGGCTTGGGAAGAATGACCTGCAAATAAGAAAGTGCTCAAGAAATGGTTTGATTAGTTAGATAGTAGGGTGGATTGCCTAGCAAACTAGATCAAAGAAGCATTAACTTCCTTGGAGGTTGTCAATCCTCACTTTTAGACAATCAAGTTCTGAAAGTGAAAGATAAAATACTTTCATAAACCATAAAAGATAATGAAATGAAATACAAGCAATACTTGATAAATGAATAGGTGAATTTGACAAATTGTAATAATAAATAGATTTATAGTAATGTTAAATGGGTCAAGTATGATCTAGAAAATAGAGTATAGTTCTATGATCAGGTGAGAGGTTTGAAAGTGAGATTTGGTTGAGGTCTAGTGGGTGAAAATAGCTTGTTATTTATTTTGTCACATAGTGACCATTAGAAGTTAGGGTGGCTATCTGTAGTCAGGGTGACTATTAGTAGTTGGGACATACCATCGACAGTCAGGGTGATCATTGGCGGTTACTATGGTTTCTGGTCTAGTTCAAGGAAACTGATCTAGTAAGGCTACATAATGGAAAATTAAAAAAGTGGGTTTGGGCTAGGTTAGTCACAAAATAGAAATAAAGTAACTAATTAATGAAAATAGATACTTAGCTTACTAGCTACTAATCCAAAGAAAGGTCAAGGTGGTTGGTGAATCTTGGAAGAATTTTGGTAGAGTAATGATGCTTGGATGTTGCTTGATAGTTGGCAGTGATTCAGATCTTTATCACACTTATTGGTTTACTTGTTTGCTCTGATTCTAGATGTGGATGATAGATTGACTGATTAATTGATTTTGGATCCCTCTTACCTCCTCATCTATTTTTATAAGAATGAAGGAGAGGTAAAAAAATAGGTTATCAAGAGGTTCAACAAATAGTTTAAATTTAACTTTCATATGTATTAACTACCACTTAAATTAGATAGGCTAAATATAAAAAATTAAGCTAGTGTTTTAATGGATTTGACTATTGAGGTGGTGGGAACCTGATCATCGGTGGTCAATCCCAATCATTAATAATTAGGGTGATCATTGATGGTCAAGGGTCAAAGGTTAAGTTTGGTAAAGGTTTTAGTTAGTTATTTAGTTAGTCTACTAAAATGACTTAGGTTTGTAGTTAATGGTTGTGGGATGGTCCCTAGGAGGTCCTAAAGTAGTAAAGGGGCATTTTGACATTTAGAACCATTGTGTACAGTTTTCTAGTGTCTAATTTTTGTCTTTTTTATTATGCATTTTGTATCAATAAGCTATAAAAAAATGGATTGCGGGTCAAAGGTTTTGGTGGCCTTGATCATAGGAGGAGGTGTTCCCACTCAAACTGGGAATTGATGAGGTGAAACAAAATCAGGGATAGGTTTGATAAGTGGGTAAATTGGTAATGATATGCGTGGTAGGTTAGGCACTTGAGTGCAAACACGTGCACATAGTGTGATTAATTGCAATAGCCAAGATTGTGTAATGACTAGGTTACCATGGTTAGAAAAAATAAAGGTCAACACTAGAAGGACAAGTGACAAGTGGAATAGGTGATCATATGTGATGGTTGGGTGACACTTGTAAACATAATTCTTCTAGACAAGTTTAGTATTTTCATGAGCATCTAAGGTAGGAAGTTCTCTCGTGAAGACATAAATTGGTCAGGTAGGTGTAAATTAGTGCAAGTGTAAAATATTTAACCTGGAAGTTAAATTGGTACTGTCAAAAGGGCCAAAGCAAGGTTATCTCAAAACATGTGATAGTTGGGCCAAAATGGCTAGGGGCAAGGTTGAGATCATTCGCTATCTAGATTGGTAGAGAAGGGAATCTATATTGATGGGTAGTAAGTGAAATTTCATTTCAAATAAATTATGAGTAGGAGGGAAAACCCTAAAATGGTTGACTATTGATGGTCAGTGTCGACCATTGATAGTCACCTAGACTATTGGCAGTCATATATCAACCCTAAAAGGTCAAAGACAAAAGGCTATTAGGGGTTTTATTCTTTCATTGTGAATTCAGACCTATAGTGATTGGATTTTTGGTATTTTGATGGATTTGATGAGTGTGATTGGTTGAGTGAGGTGGATATTTGACCTTGACTGAGTTACTAGAAGTTTGACCTGATGAGGATGTAGCATGGATGGGGAGGAGTACAAGGCTAGGTGGTTCCCAAGGTTCCTCCATGATGACAGTTGAGGAATGAAGTAGGTACTAATATGAATTGATATATTAGGTTTTAATATGTGCATTTGAATGTTTATTATCGAGTAGGTTGTTTGTTTACTATTAGTGTGGGTGGGTTTGACCTAGGGCTAGGTTTTGGGTAGTTATTTCTATTTTTAGAGTCACAATGATAGGTTAGATGCAAATTCATATTGGTAGGGTAGATAAGGGAGGGTAGGGGTAGGTGTAGGTAGGTTTGTATGAGATATTATGAGGGTAAGTAAGTGTTTTTAAGGGGTAGGGTATGTTTTGATCACTGATGATCACTTGATAGTGATCATCAGTGGTCATTTCTACCCATTTACCGATCAAGTTAGATCATCGATAATCGATTACCAACCATTAGTGATTGATTACCTACTATCGATAGGCCACATTGTGTTGACCATCAATGATCAGTCACCTAATTGTCAATGGTCAATGATAGGAATAGTCAACCATCAGTGGTCGATAGTTGGAAGGCAAAGTTTGAAAGTCTTGGTAAAGTGTTAATAATTAAGGTTTGGTAAATGGGTGATAGGTGGAAGGTTAAAAAGGAAAGGTTATGGTTATGAGGTTATGTTAAGGTAATATGTACAGGTCAAGAAGGCTAGATGATGGGATAAAGTAGTAGGAGGTAGGTGTGATGGATAGAGTTCATAGGCAAAATATGCTAGTGAATTAAGGTTGTTGCTATCAAAATTTGTAGGCACAAGAGCAGATACAAATGAGGGATAGAGTTCCTCAAATTATAAATAAGATCTAGTATGGGATGATCAATAGATATTAGGAGCATATGGAGAACATGGGCCTTAAAGGCATGAGGTACTATCGACATGTAACTCAAGATGATATGATGTTAGTGGCACTCATTAAGAGATGGGATCCTACCATTAACACTTTCTTACTTCTTATAGGTGAGTTGATGATCTTGTTTGAGGGCATCCATAGGGTGTGACTACCGATTTGGGGTGAGCCCATTTACCATATTAAGAGTGATGAGAGAGACAAATAGATGGAGTTCTTATATAGAGATGACCTCAATTTTGTAAGGTGGCACTCAAGAGGCTTCCACTACATGCCACTATACTAGAGGGATAAAGATACAAGGAGGATTTTTACCATGATGATGATAACGGTGACATGTTATGCATTACCTGACTCTTGTAGTGGGAGTTTCCCTTAATTATTGCTAGGGGTGTTCATGGAGATGTGGTTGGGTTGCATAGTGTTTGCATGGGTACCTATGCTGCTTATTCAAATTTACCAAGACATGTGGGGATTCCAAGCCCATAATAAATATGGGATCAGTGTTAGTTTTGTTCTTAATTTCAGGGCATATGAGCACATCTAGGTGTTGAGGCCTATGGGGCTTCCATGGGAGGGATTTGTGTAGATGGATTACAAGGTCATATATATGAGGTAGAGAGGAAACTATGCCTTTTTAGGACTAGGAAGAGGATTACATGATATAGATTGGTATAGGGGCCAACTGGATGCCTTGGTTTTTGGAAATGTGATTTGTAGACCATACATGAGGTTTCTAGGCTAGGCACACTATAGGAGGCATATAATGTCTCTTGAAAGTTATCAATGGCTATATGA